>JAEDXX010000542.1:0-29070 GCA_021725515.1 Epicauta chinensis
CGCGTCCCGCCGATTTTTAAGAATGTCCCGCTTTTTAGAAAATCTCGGCATTTCTTATTTTAAATGTACGGTAGAAATATATTACCTATTATTTATTAATTATTATAGCCAATATAAAGAAATATAAATAAAAGCAGCCCATAAAATGCACATGTGGGGAGTTAGACTTGCTCGGTGGTGTTCGATCATTGTCATTACGTCTCGTCACATTTTAGAAAATATCTATCTATACCATGTATATTTGAAATCGAAAAAAAAGCACTTTAATAAAAAATAAATTAAATATATGTTCCATATAAAAAAACCCAGGTTTGTGTTATATTTCAAAACCGGTGAAAGATAGAGAAAATCTATTTAGCTAAATAGAATCAGCTTTAAAAACTACATTAAAAACAATGAAAAGAAAATGAACCCTTTTGATAGCCTACAAGATATGAGGCATCTTTGATATCGCGAAAAAATGAAAAATAAGAAAAATAACTTGAAAACCAAAAAACATATCAAGAATCTAATTTCATCATCTGACTAGCCTCGATAAATTACGACAGAAATGTACTATCCGTTATTTTGTACGAGCTTTCCTTTTGGGAAACATCCTGCAAAGCCATCTAAAAAGGGCCACCCTGTACACAATAAAATATATTTTTTTGAATTATTAATTGGTCTGCTTTCATAAATAAACTAGTGGACCCGGCAGACTTCGTCCCGCCCTTCCGTTTGGTTTATATTTTCAAAATTAACAATATTAATTCTATTAATTAAATCATAAATCGGCAAAACATGTAGATACATGTTTCAACAAATTATTGTTTAATTGTAAAACGTCAAAGAAAGTGAGGTTAGATTTCTGTTTATTACGTTTGAAAATGAAACTTATTTCCAAAAGCGGCCAGCGATGCAGCGGACGGGTACCCGCTTATCAAAACTTATTTCCACAACCGCCTATATTCCAACATATTAAAACTTTAATGCCTGATTTAACCCCCATAGGGGTAAAATTTTCAAAATTGCTTTCTAATTGAGCGTTTACATCACCTAAAGAACATATGTGCCAAATTTAAAGTAGACGAGACTTTGTATAGCGCCCGTATATTTTGACTGAATTATTGGAAAATTAATTTAAAAACTTTCATAAGCAATATAAAACCACTAGCTTCTAAATAGTGTTTTGTTAGATTTTTCTAATTATTTTGTTGTTGAATTCAGAATTACTTATTATGAATACAAAAACTTCAAATAATTTAATTCTATTTGAATGAACGGTAGACGTTCCACGAGAAGTAAATTTCCAAGGACTATTTGACAACGTAGATAAGCTACCCTTATAAAGCTTATGGTTCGGAATTCATATGAACCGTCCACGCTTCTCAAATAATGATTATTATAGTTGTAAAAAATTAATCTGTATGTAAACAAAGAAATTGAGGCGTATCTAATATAGCAACAGCACGAGAAGTTATGTTCCAACGTTTATTCGATGATGTAGGAAACCTATTTATATAAAATTATACGGACAGTGTAGAATTTTCTCAATGTAAAACAAAACGACAAATATTAGGGGTATTCATGTCAATTTCGTATTTCGTAGTTTCGTAGTTTCGTATTATTTTGCGTATTTTCCTAATTCAATTGACATGAGCGACCATTTCTATATTCGTCGTAAGACATTTTTCGTAAGCAATTGTCAATATTTTGACACTGTCAAATAGCATTTACGACAGGCTTGATTCCGAAGTTTGAGAAGCTTTCTACCTTCGTATCGTCGTATTTCTACGCTGTATAGAAATATCTTACGAAACACTACGAAGTTTACGAAATACGACGAATACGCGGTTTACGACAGATTTACGAAGTGACATGAATACCCCTACTGTGCACTAAACATTCAACTATTGATCAACGCCGATCCTAACGGCGGCCATATACAGAACCGGATAAAAGTGACCACTTGACAAACAAATCTTTAATGGTCTACCCCGTTTAAATGTAATTAATTAGAATTTATAAATTTACTATAAATAGGAAAAGGCAACTATTAAGACAGACAAAGAAAATTACGTAGATCTTTGAATAAGTTCTTAGAAATTAATACAACTGGGTCAGGAACGAAGCTAAGGGCGGGGCCAGGCCCACCCAAAATATTGCTGGCCCACCCTTGTGCCCACCTACAAAAAATAATATTATAAGACAAAATTTGGACGAAAATCTTCAGAATTCAGATGACTTTCGGATTCACGTCTTTTACTCACATTTGATTTAATCGAGGATTTAATTGTTGACTAAATTAAAAATCGTTTTGGTAATTGCAATGAAATTATTAGCGGAATCGAAATTTTGCAACCTTAAAACGTGGAATTTTTGAAGTTTCACTCAGTATTAGGTACCCTGAGCTGTATATTATGGAAGTGATCTGGAGTTATTAAAATAAGAGTTTGATATTTTGCCTGTTATCACGGATTTTCTGGACATGTTGAATAAATATAAAATAGCATTTTCAGATTCACAGACAGTGATAAGTGCTACAGCTCCCGTGTCTAGTGAAGCTTGTGAACGTACCTTCTGCACTTTAAAACACTTAAAAACTTATATTCGTAACTCGAAAAAAATATTTAGCATTAATAACATTGAATCTAAAATAGAATCTATAAAAATTGTTGTTATAATGGCAGAATTTGATTCATCTTATCAAAATTGGAGAATATATTAAGTGAGCTTCTTGTATTCTTAATTAAAGCGGAGAAAATGATTTCAAAAGATAAATTGAGATTCTATGCTCCCACCCAAAAATTTGATGCTAGTTCCGCCACTGGATGTGGTAAACACTAAATGGTATTTCTTTTTGGCCACATATATCCCATATTTTAACAAGAATCGAACAAGAAATCGTGGTAAATTTAAACCTTGAAGACACTATTAAACACTTTTTTGCTAAAAAAGCTAGACGAATCGCATTTCTATAGTGATTAAACCATAAATAAGTAGTATTATTGATGCTGAAGAGGTAAATAGTTTTATGTTGCAAATGTTTGTTTTTCAAAGGGCGGCATTTTATTGCTTTAACAAAGCCGGCTTAATAGATTAGCCCCTGGCTATAGTCGCAATTCTGTCTAATTTTGATGCAATAGAGAAAGAAGCGTTGCCAAAATTTTTGTCGATTATGCAGTGAAAATTTCTACGTTGGGGCCCCAATTTTTGGCATTCATTGAACATGGATTTCAAATGTTGCATTATACAGGTTTCGTTACCTACTTCATAAGTATGACAGAAAAAGGATTCTTTGACTACTAAAAGAACCCTAGGGTAGCAGCAGAATTTTGGACACCGGAGGCACCCCCTTCCGACTCTTATTGTAAAAGAGTTTGTCAATATGTTAAATGGTTGGTGGAGCTGTAGTGCTGACGAAAAACATATGACATAGGGAAAATAAAGGCAGATAATTTAAAACTTCAGGGATTTCCAGTCTATTCTTGCGTGAAAAGATCAACCAAGGTTGTGTTGTTGTTGTTCTCCTTTGTTAAGACCTAAGAGTTTTTCTAATTTAATTATTAATGAATTAAATTGTTCAAATTCCTTTTGTTGTTTATTCTTTTTAAGGCGGATACTGCAATGCGCAGAATATATTTCAGTTATGTTATTTTAAGGTGGGGTAATCGACTTGCTAAAGTTATTTTTAATTAAAAATTTACACGTTCCCATCAAAGTTGAATTATATTTGTGCACTTTTGTAGCAATAAATTTAGAATATTTCAGTTAGTTGTTATAAAAATCAATAAACAAATTACAAAAATTGGAAAATTTCTTCAATCATAACTCCAGAACCAGTTGATCGATTTTAATATTCTTTTGTTTAATATATTTCTGATAGAGATTCCTACGTACCGCGCGAGACATTTTTTTGATATCTACCCTCAATTCGTAAAGAATTACCCCATTTTTTTAATATTTAATAACTAAGAAATTATTGAAAAATTCTAAAATTTCTCTCGCGCATTTTATAGATACTGATACCAGCTATCGTTTACAAAAAAGAAAAACTTTCGAAAATGACCCAATGATGAGTTATTATTGAAGAAAAATTGAAAATTTTAAAGTTGACGCCCTCCATTTGGCAACGCCTTTAATAATGATATGTAACACTGACTAGGTTGACAGCTACCAATAGAAATGATGATCGCTATATACAATTTCTTCTATGTAAGTGATCTAGAAATTTACAGCTTCTCTAGCCAGAAAATTTATAATAGCAGGTAAAGAGAATTTCAAAATATGTCGACAAGGATCTTTTTGGCCTAAATTATTAAAAGAAAATAAATAGAAGTACCCAATGTTTATTATAGAAAAATTAAAACTAATGACATATTATTATAATACATCAGAGGTCCTCAACCCTATGCCCGCGGGAACCATGGTGCCCGCGGACCATTTTACGAGTGCCCGCCGCCATATTATGTGTAATGAAATATTTTTTTTTGTACACTATACTATAGTATTAACAATATCCAACTATAAATTTACATTAAAAAAAAATAAATGGTGCCCGCCATCTGGCCGATATTATAGAAAGTGCTCTTAAGTGCAAAAAGGTTGGGGACCCCTGTAATACATTATTAAAGGGCGGATATCTGCTCCAAGTTGGAGCAAGGCAAATTCTAGTCTCCTGACAAATTCGTATAGAGCGTATCGGCAAAAGCTGTTGTACTTGTATATTCTATCTTTTCTTGTGAAACGTTTCTCTATACAAATAAAGTCCCAACTACCCCGCACATAGAGAAGCAGTGGACCAGTTGAACTGCTACCGTGACGTCGATACGTTACGGCGAAAAAACAGGTGTCTAGTTGTACCGTATTTCTATGAATTTCTGGTCACTCTCTCTCATTCTTTAAAAGATGGTTCGTCAGCGGGGTCAGCGGCAACAAGCTGATGTTTCTGTCATAGAAAATTTAAAAAAAAAACAACAATTTTTGACAAAAATAAATAAAAAAAACTTTAAAATTACGAACACATTTTTTTTTGATTTGTTCTACGTGTATTTTCTTATAACTTTATGTAAATACATGCATTAAAATTAAACTACGCCAATGGTGCATTTCCAGCATTGTAATTCAAATCAAATGACCTTCAATCCGCCCTTTATTCATAATATAAATTACTGAGAAAGTTGCGGGGAAATTCTTAAGGTAGGTAAGTAGAGGGTTGTAATTTTATTTATGTATGTTATGATTAGAGATAACATATTATCATAATCATACAACAAATAATTAATATATTTTTTATTGTATGCATATTTTTATAATGAATCTATGCATAATCAGATCAAATGATTAGAAGACATTCTGATAATAGAACAAATGAACACATACATCTATTTTAAGAATAAATCAAACAACTGATTTATAATATATAAAGAGATGCTCTCTTTTGATTCTTTAGTTTATTACAGGTATTGTAACACGTTACTATTGTCTTAAATAAAGTTTTTATTAAAGTTTGAATTCCCAAACTTATAATTTGTATAGTAACACAAATTCTATAAGGCTATATGGCACTAATAAAACTCTTCCATTATGTTAAAGCTAATTTCTTCGACCAGGGTGGGATTTAAAAAAAATTACCGAAACATAAAATTATAAAAATTCCATATATTTTTGGGCCCTATAGAATGTGCCCCTCGGGTCTCCGTATTTTTCTAGGAATTTCCAACTTATGTGTAGACAATAAGTATTTCCGTTTAACGGTACTTTACGGGTAATATTTTCTTAGAAACCTGTAATACTTTTCCAAACTTTCAACCTTTGAAGTTACCGACTCTCATATAACCACCCTACCCCCTCTACCGTTTATTTATGAGATTCCGTCTTAATATTTTACTTGTAATAACATTTTGTGTCTAACTGTTGAATCTGTTGTGTCTACTGTTGTTTTCTCTTTTGAAAATTTTATCATTATGTTTCGTCCGTGGGAATCTGTTGAAACCAATCAACATCTGCAAGAACCTTGTGTTGGCAAGAAGTTGAAATGATTGTTGATAATGCGAATGAACCTGATAAAAACTATGTTGAAGTTACTCATCGCCATCATCTCTCCGAAGGGGAAAAAATATCGTGTATAATGTTTATCACGGATTAATACGTAAAGAGAGTGCCTGTCCAATTAAAGTAACAAGTGAATTGACGTTGGTACCGTACAGTACTGTACAAAATATAATTCATAATAGAGCAGCCGGAAGAAAGAAACGCAGTGGGAAAATATTCAGAAAAATTGATGAAAACTTGGGAGTGGAAATAAAAAACACTATTTATGATTCATATAAAAACAATATAGTTCCAACAACAGAAAGTGTTATGAAGACAATGGCTAGAAGAGGTTTTAATATCGAATATTCTGTGGAAAATTTTCGACAATATTTGAGAAGTATTGGTTTTTCTATAAAAAACTTGATGAACGAGCGTCTATTATGGAAGGTCCACGATTAAAGAGACTTAGATTTGATTATATTCGTCAATTAAGACAATATCGTAGAGAAGGTAGACCGATAATTTTCTTGGATGAAACCTGATACGACAGCCACGATGTTATTACAAAAGGTCTTACGGATGGTTCGAACAACTGTGTGTTAGATACTACTTTAGAGATATTACTTTTATACGACATATTTTCTTTGGAACACATGTATATTACCAATTTGTATTTATAGTATACAAAATTATCCACTTGCTATTGAAAGAGATAGTATACCAATAGAAGGCTATCGAATAGTTCAATTGGGGTATGTTCTGGAATGGGCATTAAAGTTACAAATTCAGCATGCACATATCTGTACAGGAGGGCTTTTATATGTATTCAAGGAAACGCGTATAGGTTTTGTTTCTTATCTCCACTTCAAATGTACAATGTGTACAAGAGTAATTAAAAAATGCACCGAAGAACAAACCAAAACAACAAAAATTCCTAAAAGTGCTGCTGTTATGAACTCTGCTGTGAATATTGGAACAGTTTGGGGAACATTAACTTCAGGTAGCACTTATAAACATTTAGAGGAGTTTTGCAGTACTATTGATGTACCTGCTATATCATACCGACAGTTTTCGAAAATTGAAAATTTTTTGGGGGATGTAAGTACAATCTGCATTCACTGTGTTTTACTTTATCAGTTCAATGTATAGTGAAAATTTTGAGCTAAGAGATCCGGATTTCAATGCGTAAAACCACAAAATTATCCATCAATACAGTCGGTAACAATAGAAGTGATATATTGGCCTTTTATTAATCTTCCAAAAATGTCACTTTTGAAAATAACCAGATGGATTTTGTGAAATTTACAAAATGTCACGTACCACCCGAACAGGTACTTTTTCAACTACAATTTTGAATCTAGGAAACGACAAGTGACTATGACCTAATAAAAAAAGGGCAATATATGACTTCTGTTGCTACCGACAATATTGTTGGGTAATTTGTGGTTTTACGCATTAAAATCCAGATCTCTTAGGTACAAATTTTCACTATATATATAGTATATATATACGACATATACGACATATACGACAAAATTTCGATTAATTTTTAGTCTTGGCATGACTCTTTAATTGAGATCAAAAAGGCTGGTGAGGACGAACTCTGTCTTGCAAAGCAGAATGGGCACATAAACAAAGATGGAATCCCTTATATCACAGTTTAACTTGACGGAGGCTGGAGAAAACGATCTTACGGACATAGCTACAATGCTGCTTCAGGAGCTGTCTGTTTGTCTATGGTTATATAACATACTTATACAAAATCAAATATTTTTTTAGGCTGTAATAATAGGTAAAGCTACCAAAAAGGTTTTGTTTCTTGGTGTTAGAACATCACACCAACTACTTATATATATATTAGGGTAGTCGTTAAAAATTAAATTTTTTCAGGCGCCTCAAAAAAACCTTCCTTTTGATGAGAAAATACGGGGGAATTTTTTTCTTTTTTTTTGGACAACAAGAACACGTGCCGCAAGCCCTTTGAAGATTATTTCTTCATAAAATCACAGTTTTTTCAAAATATCTCTTAAAGTAGACGGATTTGAGAAAAAATCATTGAGGCAATTTCATAGGAAATAAAATCCTCCACAAAAAGGTCTCATTTGATTTTTTCAGAAACTTTATATTTATGGAGATATTTTCAATAATCGACTTAATAACTCCATAAAATCAAAATTTTCAGACATATAAAAGTATTTTTTTCGGAAATAAAAACCATTAAATTAATAGTTGTAAATGTGACTTAAGTTACCAAATGATTTTTATTTAAGAAAAAAATACTTTTACATGTCTGAAAATTTTGATTTTATGGAGTTATTGAGTTCATTATTGAAAATATCTCCATAAATATGAACTTTATGAAAAAATCAAAAGAGACCTTTTTTGTAGAGACGTTTATTTCTATGAAATTGCTTTCAATGATTTTTTCTCAAATCCGTCTACTTTAAGAGATATTTTGAAAAAACTGTAATTTTATGAAGAAATAATCTTCAAAGGCCGTGCGGCACGTGTTCTTGTTGTCCAAAAAAAAAGAAAAAAATTCCCCCGTATTTTTTCATCAAAAGGAAGGTTTTTTTGAGGCGGCTGAAAAAATTTAATTTTTAACGACCACCCTAATATATATATATATATATATATATATATATATATACAGTGTGTCCCAGGATCGAGTTGACAAGAGGAAAAAAATCTTTACCTATGATTTTACGTCAAAAAGTCATTCTTTATAAAAAGTTCTGCTTGTCGAGAAAATGAGATTACCATAAAAAAAAATTAAATCCAATTACAGGATTTCATAAAATTAAGAAAAACCGAAAACTTTTGTACCTAAAATAGGTATTTTGTGCAACTATGCAGTATTTAACAAGAAAATCAAGGCGGCTGATTTATTAGTTGTTATGGTAACATCTCATTAATATGACGTTTTGGTAATAATTTGAATAAAAAAATGTTGACTAAAGAAGAACGAATTTATTTGATACAATGTTATGGGATTGGGAATGCATCGTTTAAATACGCAATAGATCTTGTTCATGAAAAATTTCCCAAATCAACTGTTTCAAGTGAATCAGTGAAAAAATTTTTATTGAAATTGTCACCATAACGTCAAAATTCTGATATGAATGAGATGTTACCATAACAACTAATAAATCAGCCGTCTTGATTTTTTGTTAAATACTGCATAGTTGCACAAAATACCTATTTTAGATAGAAAAGTTCTTGTTTTTTCTCAATTTAATAAAGATATGTAATCTGATCTGAATTTTTTTTATGGTAATCTCATTTTCTCGACAAGCAGAACTTTTTATAAAGAATGAGTTTTTCTTGCAAAATTGAAAATAAAGATTTTTTCCCTCTTGTCAACTCCATCCTGGGACACACTGTATATTAGACTGTATCAGAAAAATCGACTATTTTTTTTTTCGAAAGGCACCCTGCAAATATTGTTCAGGATGTCGAAACAATGGGCCTGTGAAAATATCAGCTCTTAATTTTAATATCTACAGGTGCCTCATCGCGATTTTCTATTTCCCATTTGATTAACATGGGAAAAAGATTCTCTTGCACTTTGGAATTTTATAGCTCACATTCGAAACAATATTCCGAAATGACTAAACTTCGCTCTTATACAAAATTTACCGCTCTACAAAAAACGTCTCTTAGAATTTTTTGATATATTTAGTCCTTCAAAATTTATTCAGGATTAATGGTAAATTTTTATATTTTTCCATTTTTTTGACGCAACCATCGACTTCTTGGGCAAATTTTATAGAACATTTTTGTAGAGCATTTTATTCTCTATAACTTATCTTTATAAAAGTTTTCGATATTTCTTACAGGTCGTAAGTTATTTGCAATGAACTGATTTTTTTTATTCTAGAAATTTCTAGTAATATTTTCGCATTCAATACTGTGAGTCAAATAACTTTCGATCTGTAAAAAATATCAAAAACTTTTAGTAAGATAAGTTATAGAGAATAAAATGCTCTACAAAAATGTTCTATAAAATTTTCCATAAAGTTGATGATTACGTCAAAAAATTGGAAAAATGTAAAAATTTACCATTAACCTTAAATAAATTTTGAAGGACTAAATATATCAAAAAATTCTAAGAGACCTTTTTTGTAGAGCGGTAAATTTTGTATAAGACTATAATTTAGTCATTTCGAAATATTGTTTCGAATGTGAGCTATAAAATTCCAAAGTGCAAGAGAATCTTTTTCCCATGTTAATCAAATGGGAAATAGAAAATCGCGATGAGGCACCTGTAGATATTAAAATTAAGAGCGGATATTTTCACAGGCCCATTGTTTAGACATTCTGAACAATATTTGCAGGGTGCCTTCTAAAAAAAATACTCGATTTTTCTGATACAGTCTAATATATATATATATATATATATATATATATATATATATATATATATATATATATATATATATATATTAGGGTGGTCGTTAAAAATTAAATTTTTTCAGACGCCCTAGAAAACCCTTCCTCTTGATGAAAAAATACGGGGGAATTTTTTTCTTCTTTTTTGGATAACAAGAACACGTGCCGCAGGCCCTTTGTAGTTTATTTCTTGATAAAATTACAGTTTTTCCAAAATATCTTTAAAAATAGACGGATTTGAGAAAATATCATTGGAAGCAATTTCAAAGAAATAAAATTCTCTACAGAAAAGGTGTCTTCTGATTTTTTCATAAAGTTCATATTTATGGAGATATTTTCAATAGTATACCCAATAACTCCATAAAATAAAAGAAATCAGACGTATAAACGTATTTTTTTCGGAAATAAAAACCATTTTATAACTTAAGTCAAATTCACAATTATTAATTTAATGGTTTTTATTTCCGAAAAAAATATGTTTATACGTCTGAAAATTTTGATTTTATGGATTTTATGGAGTGTATGATTAATAATATCTCCATAAATATCAACTTTATGAAAAAATCAAAAGAGACTTTTTTTGTAGAGAATTTTATTTCTATGAAATTACTTTAAATGATTTTTTCTCAAATCCGTCCACTTTAAGAGATATTATGAAAAAACTGTAGTTTTATGAAGAAGTAATTTAAAAAAACTTCCGTGTAGAAATTGCAAGAACTTATACAAAGGACTTTAGTATAGGAGGTATATTTATAGGTAATATAATATAAATACCATACATACATGGCATAACATTGATTGTGTGTTTGTGCAAATTTTTGGAACCAGAGAATGGAAAGCATATTAGTGAATTTGGTACCGATAGGGTAAAAAGATCCGACGGGTTGACTGGTCTCCTATCCCTTCCGCGGTGTCAGACAATGATATTTATAAAGAATAAATTATTTTATGCAAACGGGAAGTAATACCTACTACAAGAATGTCAACAAATCTCAAATTTTTTATTTTGTTTCAGCTCTTATATTTGAATTTTGAATTGTTTGCAATCGTTTTGTGACATCCTTCTATGGGTAGCCAGATGTTATCTTTTATGACGGCTTTCTAAATTTCCACGAAAAAAAGGGAAGTAATACTACAAGGATGTCTATTGAACAAATCTCAAACTTTTTATTTTGTTTCAGCTCTTATATTCGATGTATCCCAAAAACAAGAATAAATTCATTAATTACGATTAATTAATTAATTTTTCTCAATATTAACAGTTAAAAGTAGACTTTACTTTACTAATATCTGAATGGTAAAGTGACACTTTTCTTCACTAGCGAGGAAAAGTGTCTTTTCTTTTAGTTTCTATTAAAAATGATGTTCAACAAGTTTTTTTGTGGGACAAAGTCGACACAATTTTTTTTCTCAATATCACACATTTTTAGCAATTCAAAAATACACAGATTAAATTTTGGAATATAAAAAAAAGAAAAAACAAAAAACTGAGAATTAAAATGCCTCTATCTTCAATTAAATTATATATTAATTATTCCCAGTGGTTCAATTTAAAACCCCAACTATACACGGCAACCGTCTCGGTCTGACTGTGCTGTTCGATGATGTTCTCGAATTGTCGAGAATGTCAAAAATGTAAACAGATGTTTCTATTTTTATATATAATAAAATTCTAGATTCAATATATACAGAATGTCTCGTAAGTAATGAACCATCTTGCAGAGTCTGATATGAAATTAAATCCTGATTCGAAATGTCTTTTATAATTTACTATTAATTAAATTCAACAATCATTCAGGTGCGTGCTGTAGCAAAGAAAAAATTGAAAACACAAGCGCGTGAGGTAATCCATTTCTTACGAGACAACCTGTATATATAAATAATATATTAAAAAATTAGATTAAATCAAAGGTCGTTAGTATTAAAAAAAATGTTGTACTTTACACGGTGGGAAGTGTCTTTTCACACTCGCGGATTTAGATCACTCGGCCTTCGGCCACGTGACCCAAACTATCCGCTCTAGTGAAAAGTGTCATTTTCCCACCTTGTAAAATAACTATGTCTTAATACTAACAGTTGAAATTTGACTTTACTGTGCTAATATCTTAATGGTAAAGTGACACTTTTCTTCACTATTGACTTTTAGTTTCTATTGGGGGTACTAAAAATGATGTGCAACAAGTTTTTTTGTGGGACAAAATCGATGCAATTCTTTTTTTCTCAATACCACACATTTTAAGCAATTCAAAAATACACAGATTAAATTTTGGAATATAAGAGAAAAGAAAATAAACAAAAAACTGAGAATTAAAATGCCTCTATCTTCAATTAATTTATATATTAATTATTCCCAGTGATTTAAATTAAATTAATTTCGGTTAATTTGAATTTAAATTTCGATTAAAAAGAATTGCGTCTATTATACCACAGATCGTCTAAACCGCAACTCAACACGGCAACTGTCTCGGTCTGACTGTGATGTTCGATGCTGTTCGGGGCCAAAAAAAATAACAATAGTAACAATGGCCTTCTCGAATTGTCGAGAATGTCAAAAATGTAAACAAATGTTTCTATTTTTATATATAATAAAATTCTAGATTCAATATATACAGAATGTCTCGTAAGTAATGGACCACCTTGCAGAGTCTGATATGAAATTAAATCCTGATTCGAAATGTCTTTTACCATTTTTCGATATGATGCATAGATAATTTACTATTAATTAAATTCAATAACCATTCGGTGCGTGCTTTAGCAGAAAACACAAAGCGTGAGGTAAGCCATTTCTTACGAGACAGCCTGTATATATAAATAATATATTAAAAGATTAGATTAAATCAAAGGTCGTTAGTATTAAAAAAATGTTGTACTTTACACGGTGGGAAGTGTCTTTTCACACTCGCGGATTTGGATCACTCGGCCTATCCGCTCTTGTGAAAAGTGTCACTATATACAATTTATACAGTTTTAATAAAACTTTGGATTTCCTTTATCATAATTAACTTTAGGAGCTGTATTATATTAATTTTATTTTTGTCTTTATATTATTATTTTAATATAGAATAGCAAATTTCAATACAATGGTTTGTACATGTACATATGTTTATACTATATATTTTATATTGATTATAATTTAAAAAAAATGTAATATAAAATATACCATTATTTGAGAATTGAATATCTATTTTATAAATTGGTAGATTTTTGCTTCCTCTATTTTCCAAATTAAGTATCTACCTGCTTTGGCAATGTCGGCCAGCCCGAGACCACACCAAAAAAGGCAGCTGCCTGGAGCGGCATAATTTCAAACGAATACTAAAGAAAAACAAATCCTGATACAGATGGGATAGGTCTATTGTACTGTCTTATGACTCTTTAGGACTGATGCTAAACATGAAAGGTTTGATTCATTCTCGAAAATGTCGTTTTTAGAGGAGTTATTTATTGGTTGAAGGTGGAAAACTTTCAGATTCAGGGATAAACAATCGATTAATTCTAAGTCACTGTAGATCACAACGGAGGTTCAGTTTTTGGAAAACTCTCTCGGTCAAAATGTAAGAACTATTAACTTAATTTTAAAACTACTGAAATTGGCAATCCTACAATTAAGTTTTGCCTTGAACCTACAATTTTCCAAATCTACCCTCGGATTTTTTTTAAGTTTCATACTGGTTCATTAACCCTAGTTCCTTTATTTACATTGTGCCCTATATTTTGGATAGCCGTACTTTTATTTATAAAAGACCTTTTAATAATTACCACCTTTTTTGCTATTGCAAAGATTAGAGTAATATACGTTCTTGATAAGAACTGAACAAAGGATACTTATTTAACAATCTTTCTGTTCAATTTGGTTCAGTTTTGTTCTAGTCTTTGTTTAGAAAAATTGTGATTTTTTTGGTAACTAATAATTAATTGTGTATAATGCTAATTTTAGTGTAAGCGCTATTGTCTTTAGTATGAAAACAGATATCTCATGCTGAACGGCCTTCTAGTTTAGTTACGGTTATACAGTTATCATTTGGAACCAAATCATGATTCTGTTTCTTTTCTTTTAACGGCGCCCCACACGAAAATGTCCGTTTTTGTTTTGAATCGTTTTATGACACCCTTCCATGTCACCAGATGTTTTCTTTTCTTACCGTTTTCTAAAATTCGACAAAAAAAATCAATTCTAAATATGAAAAAATCGAAAAAAAAGTTTACATAGTTGGGTATAAGCTACAGGATATGCATTGAGATTTATTTCTTTTTAACAACCAATGAGTTTGTAGTAGGTGGAGTTTGAAAATTATTTTACTATACAACTACAGTGCTGCTATACTAGCGGCTGATTTTGGCGATCACATGTCAAGATTTTGACCTTAACATATACAGGGTGCCAAATTCATCTACGTACATTAGAAGAAGAGTGGGAGGAAGTCTCCTCCTATTCACGGCATACGATAGAACAATTGTGTGGTCAGAGTAGGTCGAATAGGAGGAGTTTTTTATGTTTATTAATTAGTTAGACGCCCACTGTTAAGACAGCAATATCAACAAACATGTGTTGTTTGTTTTCAGAATCAAATTTCAATTAATATTTATTAAAAAAAAACAACTTATACGGCCGGTCTTTTATGTTCTTGTTAAACTAAAGTCGATTTTAAAATAAAAGCCATATTTTAAAGTTCAGATTAACAAAAAGCGTCTTTTATCTGTCTGTTAACTAATAGATAGTTACACTAAATTTTATGCTGTTGGTACCACTGTTTCTAAGAAGGATAGCGAATAAAAGATATGTGTTAAAAAAAGATAGCTGAAAAATCAGGTTAGAGGCAAAGTAATAGGCACGAAATTTTAAATATGAAATTGAAATTCATTCATATGTAATTTTGTAACGGGTTCGAATTGAAACAGGAAGATACACTAATTGTAAGATACACTATAGTATATTTTTTCAACATTATCAGTCACATATAACATAAGTACATAAAACAGAGTAGGTTTTAACGAAATTTACATAGACATGGTTTCAATAAGTGCTTCAAGGCCCATTTCTGTTATGTCTTAAAAATTTCAAGTTAGCTATATAATCACTTCGATACAATCCTATCAGAAATTGTTTTTTAATATGACAATCATCCCATCTATAAATTGAGGAAATTTGGCAATTATATAAGAATTTACTTTTATCTTCGTTTTGTGCCCGCTAATAAACGTAGTTGGGATACATAGTGCAATAATAGTCATCATTTGTACAGGTTTCCGAAATGTTGATCCATGAATTTCTCCTAGTTCGGCGACTATTATTCAAAAATTTCTATTTGCTAAATATCGCAATGTTAAGTTCCTCTACAGTGATTTCTATAATAACATATTTTTAAATCATAATAATGCACATCATAATCAAATTTACCTATTGAGTTAGCCTGCAAGATTTTGTTTAATTTCAGCTATATCAATGTCTGTTTACCATGATTTCAATAATTTGAAACAACGGATAAATGTTTGGTCATCCCAAAAATTCATGGTGTCACTCCTGCATTCCCTCCCAATATTTGTTTCTTTTATGATTAATAATATTGATTCCATTAATCAAATCATAATCTGGTAAAATACCGAAATATTTGGATAAATTATTTTTATTTTAATTGTCAAACGTCAAAAAGTAAGGTTAGAAACTTCCCTTTATTTATTTAAAAGGCAGCTGATCTAGCCATTAACTTATAAAGTCCACTTTAAACGAGTTAACAAGAGGATGCGCACAACAGGCACTCAGTAGACAGAATTTAGACTTAACGGCAAGAATAACATAACAAGAAGTTTAACAAGAAGATAAAAGACCGGCCGTTAGAATCACGAAATAAATCCGTACACAAGTAAATTATCCGGAAATTCATAAATATCAATTACGGGATTACCAGACAAAACTATACTATCTAATAAGTAATAAATGAAATTGAAATGAAAAATCAGATGCCTAGTTTCTTTATTTTCGAATTATCAGATAATAGTTCTAAGAAATTATACATTGTGTGCAAAATTCCATTGCCGACAACTAGATGTTATGACTATCTATTGAATCGTTTGTAACGTTGAAAAGAATAAGAGATATCTCTGTCTAACACATTTAAAGAAGGTGATGATCGTAGTTGGATATGGACGATTTTCAACACTCATAATGCTTACAACAGAGACAACACATTGTTGATATTGTTATCTCTTATAAGTTGAATTCCACACGTATTTATTGCAATTCTATTAACTTTGACTAATGTATGCGTATCTTAACAGTGGGAAGTGTCTAGGGATGTGAGAAAATAATCGATTTTTATATTAATCGATTATTTTTTTTATAATCGATTATATTAATTACACTCTAATAAAAACTATCTACACATTTTAATCAATTTTCACACTAATGAATTGATAATATTAAACAAAAAAATACAATTTTTCGAATAATTAAAAAAAAAGAATTTCTGGCAGAAATCGATTTTTTCGTAATAAATCAATTTTTTATGAATCCATTTATTTTAAAGAGAGAAGAAAATTTGATTTTTTAGCAATCGATTTTTTCACTCCATGTCACATCCCTAGAAGTGTCTAATTAATAAACATAAAAGACTCCTCCTACTGTGACCACACAATTGTATGCAGTGAATAGGAGGAGACTTCCTCCCACTCTTCTTCTAATGTACGTAGATCAATTTGGCAACCTGTATATAATCTGCCCAATATTCGCCACTTTCTAGTGACAATTCAGTTACAATAGTTAAGCCTAGTTACACCATCAGGTATTCTATTTAGGAAGTATAAAGTCGTAATTTGGTATTGAAATAATGACATATAGAGGAGCAGGGCCATTTTACGAGTGCCCGCCGCAATATTATGTGTAATGAAATAAATATTTTTTTCTACACTATGTGTAATATTAATAATATCCAACCATAAATTTGCATTAAAAAGAAATAAATGGTGCCCGCCACCTGGCCGATATTAAAGAAAGTGCTCTTAAGCGCGAAAAGGTTGGGGACCCCTGGTTTAGACTGTCAAATAATTTTTTATTTTTCATGGGTTAAATATATTCTTTTACTATCCACTAAATCAAACATTTTCGTTTTATAATATACAGGGTGGATTATAAAAAACGCCCCAAGCCATAACTCCATCATTTTTAAAGATACAACAATACTTCTTGAACAAAGTTGCACAGTTTATTATCATCTATGTTCTAGGATAGATGCCAAATCAATGCTGCTTCCTGTTTCACCGGAAGTGGCATCAAGTTCAGTTTCTTAAATGGAACACCCTGTATATTTTATTATTTCTGGATACAGCGTTAAATTGTCTTTCTAAAAGCTTTAAGGCATTATATGCCTAAAACCAATCGTTAGTTATATATTCATCAATTAATGTATTTATTAAAGTAGGCATTTTGCATATGCTTTCAAGCTATAGTTATTGATAAATTCAGTAAATTAAGTAGGAAAGAATAAACATTTTTTATTCATTTTATTTAAGAAAAGCAAACGACTAAACTTGTTTTATTAGAGAGATTTCTCAAAGAATCCACCATTCCGTTTCACACAATACTACTTTACAATAACTATTGCTTGTAGGCATATGCACAATGCCTACTTTAATAAATACATTTATTGACGAATATCTAACTAACGCTTGGTTTTAGGCATATGATGCCTTAGAGCTTTTAGAAAGACAATTTAACGCTGTATCCAGAAATAATAAAATATACTGGGTGTTCCATTTAAGAAACTGAAGTTGATGCCACTTCCGGTGAAACAGGAAGCAGCATTGATTTGGCATCTACCCCAAAACATAGATGATAATAAACTGTGCAACCTTGTTCAAGAAGTATTGTTATATATTCTAAAATAATGGAGTTATGGCTTGGGGCATTTTTTATAATCCAGCCTGTATATGTTTATTTACATAATTCTTACAATAACTCTTAAATTATCTTCAGAAATTTACAGGTTCAAATTTTACTTGTCCACAGTTCATTTTTCAAATGTCCCTACAACTTTTTGTCACTGAATGGAATAAAAGTCAGTTAAAATTTTCGGGTCAAATCGGCGCAGTTAGCGAAAGTTCCAATATTTACATACCTAGACACATTAATATTAAATATACATTTATTATGTACTAGCGTAACATAAAGTGACATTTTATATTTATCACTGAGTGATATAATGAAGTACTTTATAACACTCAGTAACTCAAAATCAAGTAGAAAAACAACTGGTTACTATGGAAATGGAGAAATTTTAAAAATGTTGAGTTTAAAGCAAAATAATTAATGTTTTTTTAATTTTTACGCTAGTACATAAAATTTTGTATGTTACACGGATTGTAACTAATCTTTATGGCACTCGTCGTGTTATCGGACTCGGCTTTCGCCTCGTCCGCTAAACTTCACGACTCGTGCCATAAAGATTGCCGTTACAATCCTTACATAAATAACTATGATAATTACATAATTATGATAATGTAATATGTAATAATACTATACGTATTTCTGATAATTTCCTAATAAAAAGAAACTAATTGGAACTTTGCCTTCATTTGTTCCCAAACATAATTCAATAGTAAGTATTTCTTGTGAAACATTGACATTGGGCGGTTCATTATGATTTCAAACATAACCTTGCCAGGCACCTATCGTGCAATCTACTTTACACCTTCGCGCCCTCAACGGTAGAGCTTAAAGGGTAACTAACATTTGCAAAGAGTTGAAGGGATATGACCGAAGGTTGATTATTTCAAGTCCCTTTTTCTAAAGAATAGAAATGAAAATATTATAACAGTTATTCGTATGATTAAAGAGTAGTTAATTATCGAGCCTCTTCTTTAACGGGGTCTGACGCTCTAGTCTCATTATCATCGTGGTAAAGAACACTTTTATTTAACTTGATCATATGAATGCTGTGGCCATCAATTATTTAGCGTCCCCAATGATTACTATAATTAGAACTGCGCATTAACCAGTCGTTTCGTCGAATCAATAAAACATTTATTGATTTAATAACACGACAAAAGCAGGGGAGACCGAGGAGAGTTGAAACAATTTTGACGTTTTGCTTCATATACAACATACTATAAACACCAATTGTATGAAATTAGTATCCATCGATAATTTATTTCATGTACTTGCAGATGATTAACATAAAGAGAGTGTAAGTGTGAATTATATACCGAATAATCGACTTAAACGACACAAGTCATTTTGTTTCAACTCACCTCATACCGAGGTGAGTTCAAACAGATGTCGAGGTGAGTTGATACAGATAGCTTTTAGGTAGAATTCAGGTTTGTAAAGTAAACTCCGTCCAAAAATTAAGTATAAAATTTCAAATTACAAATGATAGTTTATGTGCAACTTAACATTTGAAAAGTTCCTAACTGTTACATGTTTACTTAAACCATAATGTACTTATATTATATTGTCGCACTACTGTTCGAATAAAATCCTACACGTCTGTTTACCTGCATATTTTGCAACTGATTTTCCAATATTAACTCTGAAATTCAATAATTTATATTTCTTTAGAGATTCTGAAATTATTTTTAAATCGATTTTCAGTTTAATACAATAAAAGGGAATTTTAATTTTGGGCCTTTAAGAGAGGGACTTTTTCGTTGCAAAGGTTAGTCGCATTGCTGTCATTTGAAATTTTATACTTTCAAACATAGAATATAGGTAACATTTCTAATAATACAGTGTGCTGAATTGAGGATTTAATGGTCAACTACAAAGATATACTATAAAGCTTAAACAAATGATCACCTGCCATTTCCTGATCAGCCCTAGAAGGTGGACATTTTTACTATATACTATGGCCAATTTATAGGCAAAACTTCTGGTTTTGTTAGCACTTAAGCCAAAGTTAGCAGCAGGGCAGTATAAAAAATAGTCACAGAGCATCTTCTCCTCTAAAAACGAAAAGACAGTCTTCTCTGGATATCCAACCGATGGAGGAGTCGCCGTTTCAATTGATTCGTAAGCTTTTTTCTTTTCAATAAATCTGTTCAGGAAAGTATGGCTGAGGTTGTAACTAGAAGCCGCATCACGGAAACTTTTATGTCGCAATGTAACTTCTTCTGCAGCGAGCTAATATATATCGAGACTCGCCATACATCTATCCGTTTTAAAACAAACAAAATAAACAAATAAACCTCATCATATAATATATGAAAATCAGTCATACAAAGACTAAACGAGGTGAGATGTTTCAAATCTCCTCAGTAAGAAAAATCGTCCCAATTTCTGATCAATTGAAAATCAAGAAGCAAAAAACATAGAAATGGTCTGTACCCATGTTATGAGTTGAATCGTTATTTAATAAGCCTTCGAATCATATAATATCATGAGCAGGATCTAGACGAGAGCAAGCACAACCTGAGCACACACACATAAGTCGAACACGCGTATGTATTTGCTCGTTGTGTGCGTAAACAAGAATGTAGTGTGTTAGTTGTGCGTGTTATATTTAGTGTTCGTACTGCTCCAGTTGTATGTGGACCATCAACCATATGAAACTAATACGAAACGCGTCCAGACAGAGCAAGTCGAAACACACACAAGGCGTGCATTTCCTTTGAGGAATTCCAAAAAACCGACAGCCGCCGGCTCAGGTTGTTTGTGTGCGCTCGCGTTCGTGTTACCGTCCACACTTGAGCATTTATGTGTGCTCACCTTATTTGTGTGTGCTCATTGCTCTCGTCTGGACCCGGCTATACACACTAAAATGCAAACGCATTATCCAAATAAAAGCTTTAAAAGAAAACGTTTAATACTTACTTTTTACGATTTTTGACAAGTGAAACACAGAATGACACAACCGTGTACTCAGAGTAACATATGTGTACTGAAGGGCCTGCACGCGGTAGAAAGGCGTTGATATACGACATTACCAACTCGCTAACCTTCTTTAATTAAGAGCTGTTTCAAATCACCTCTGTTTCAAAACACCTCGGTCTTTCCGATGGTTGTTAATTTGTTCAATGGAAATAATTTATAAATGAGTCAAGCATAAGGATGATAATAATTGATTAAATCATTGTAAATTAATTTTATTGATATTGATTTATTATCTTTTTTTAAGAAAAAACAGATTGTCTACAAATTATTAAAGTTATTTGTCTAAAGTAAGTAAAATCAACTTGTTTTTTATCAAGTCCTTTAGGGTGACTATGCCCCTTAATTCACAGTATGGTGGGAGCGGTTATCTTTAATTTTATTAGAATCGCTATTAAAGCGGTCCGCGTCATAACAATTGCTATTTCCAAATTTTATCAACTATAATTAAAATTTAACAACTTTTTCAGTGTTTTCTCGAACACCTAAAAAATCAAATTAATTACTAATGCAAATAAATTCTTTCAATATTTCTTACAAAAGTTAGTATAATTACACTTTCTAGTGTATGAAAGAATATCGATGAATTGTGTTCCATTTAAAATATATTATAAAAGACTAAATACGATATACAGATGCCTGGAATTGTATTAATAAATATAATAGATATGTTGAATTTGAAAAGTGGATTTATGCCATAAATTTTTGACGGCTATAGAGTCCAATATGTTCTCTTCTCGTATTCGTCCATTATTTGATGTTCTTTCTACAATCAGAGTCGACGTAAACGGACAATCTTCAATACAAGACCAATTTTTCTTTTTATTTAACAATTAATTAACTAATTATTAATGGAAGCAATAATTTACAAAGCTCTGTTTGTGCCACAAAAAAAATAAACGCCTAAATCTACTAGAAATTCAAATATTTTGTTAAAACACGTGATTATTCATAATTAATTGGATAAGTAAAAGCTGTCTTTTATCATCGAACAAACGAAACCGCCTACATTTTTATTTATTCTACATTCTATTTTCCTCTATTGAGACGGATTGACCATGACACTAATGAACCTTGAGTTTTAGACGAATGGAGCCCCACAAATTATATCAATCGCCTTTTTTTAATATTTACTATGAGAAGAATAGGATTGAAAGTAATTAGTTGCAGACTCCATTATTAGTTCAATAATTATTTTACAATTAAATATTTTTTTTTCAAATTGAGATGTTTGGTTAATCTCTGTCTGTTTCAAAATAAAACATAAAAGACGTGAATATTAGAATTCGGTTTGACCACATCATTTCCGTTTTTACAAGTTGAGAATATAGCCTGTGAGAGATTTACCAACTTTTGGCTGTAGCCGAAAAATTTAACCGAACCTAAATCTACCTTTATCTCTCTTTCTACTATCTGCTAATGTTGAGATTCAACTAGAAAATGAAACTGTAAAACACAACATGGAATAAAAAAGGAAATGTTGCATGGCATAATTATAATTTTATAGAATAATCTCACTGCTATTTAGGGTGTTATTTGTATTTTACAAGCTATGAAGCAACAAAAAGCAAAGTCTCTTACACGTCTACAACATCAAATATAAGAAAGATCAAGGGTCCCACAGACTTACATACTAATCGGAAATCAGGGAAAATTCAACACAAGTGTTTCGTAATTCCTCCGTATATTAAAGCAACTACCACCACAAGAACGTTCTCGATACATACCGAAGACGTATACGGATAATGTTTAAGGAAAATACAATAAACATAATAAATTCAAAATTATAAGTAATATAAACAAGAGGTATCAATATTACCTAATAGCACAATGTACTATTTTCATGAAAATAACCATTAATGATAAATATAGGCGGTATTATGTGACATGTTAAGGTAGCTAGCTTCTTGTAAAAGTCTTTGGCATGCCTGATTTACAACTTAAACAACAGTTGAACATCATGGCTCGAATTAAATTGTTATATTTTCTTCCTGTGTACTATCGACAACAACAATTCTGTGAAACAAGCTCAAAAATCATGGCATCTATAGTAGGATCTACCGGGATCACGTTATGGCAAAAACATCCATCAAGTCGATGACGAATCACAAAAATTCCTGGTTCTCTTAGGTAAATGAGTATCATTAAATGGAAGGCGCCGGTGAAGTACAAAAGTACATCCATATAGGTAATGTTTTCAACCAAAACGTTCAGATAGTGGGATTGTTAATGTGAACATACTAACATCGGATGCTGAATTTGTGGAGCTTTTGATGGTGATAAACATACAGGTGGAGATGACCAGCAATTGCAATAAATCATTCAAAAGACTTACCGTTAGTACAGGGCATTAAATTAGAATAAAATTAGAAATCATTTTGTAAATTAACACACAAGAAATTTACAATGTTAGTTCTTCTAACGAATATCTTATACTGAAAACCTGATTTGTTTTGTTATTCCAATAGACATATACTATCAAAATAATTATTAGGCAAGCACAATTAGATAAGACAAATTGCATAATTGCTCAGATTTTTACAATTTATCAAAGATACACATTTTAATAATCAGGCTCATTCAACTAACATAAATATGAAAAAAATTATGGGATATTCTATTTAAAATGTGGCATCTTATCATTATATCGAAAAGGTGGGTTTTTCTGTCCAGATCAATACATTTATACAATAATAACCCTACGACTTCTTAGAACGTTAAAATCAAGGCCGATTCAAGCTGTTGTTGTTTCCATTGAAATTGAAAATATTTATACACGTAGTAATATTGATTTGTGGATCTGACCCCAAACTGTTGTTAAGATTGTCTAGGTCTAATCCAGGTCACATTAATACTAATTATCATATATAAACTAAAAATAACTGCAAAAATTCGTATTTCTGGGAAAATTTCAGTCGTAGAGTTTGTTAAAGCTTTTGTCGTCTGTGGAAGAGCAGCTTCACCAATACGAGCAGACCGAACAGATACTTAATGCGATAGAGAAAAAACGTTGCCAACATTGCTAAGTTGGATGTAAAATTTTGGGCACTAGAGGGTAATTATCTCAAGACCCTTTTTTCTAAGAATGAAAAATTAAAATACTACAACCGTTATTGATATAATTCAAAAATAGTTGACTATGGAGCCCCCTTTGGAACAGAGCCTGTAGCTTAAACCTCATTGTCACGAGTGCTGCAGTGTCATACCCTCCAATTATAGGAAACAAGAACACCCTGTTTGGGCATGTTTGAGATATTTCCATAAAGTATTAACAAATATTAATGGTTTAAATAACTATTTCTCTACGTTTGTAATTAACATTCGTTTATTTTGATCTGTTCTTTAAAAATTATATTATATCTTCAAAAGAAGTGATCAGAATACAGTTGGTAGATAGAAATCAAATATATCATAGACATTTTTTAATAACTGAAAAAATAAATAGTAGACTTATAGATATGCTTTTGATTTTATTGCAGTCGATGAAAATATTTTCTTCATATTTTCTGTAGTACCGATAAAATGACCGAACGTTGATTACAAACGTTGAAAAACAATGGTTTAAAACATCAATATTTTTTAATATTCTACGTAGTTATTTTAAACAGGGCCAAACAGGGTGTTACTGTTTACTATAACACCACTGGTTATGCATTTCTCGTGTTAAGATTGGAGGGAGCAAGGCAGCGGCAAGCCGCTTGTCTCATTGTCCTCATGATAAATCCGTCTCTAAAAGAACACTTTTATATTTGATTTTTTTTAAAATAGTATGTACAAAGCCATAAAACTATTGCCGATTCGTTTATACACATTGAAGGAACCTATATAGGGATTTCTCCCAACCCCTATGTTTTATTTGTCTTTTTTTCTTTAACTTTACCAGTTGTCACACCCTTTGCAAAATAGTTACAGCTCAGCCAGAGGTCCCAAACAATCAAAGTCATCATTTTTCAAAAAATAACAGTGTAAAAAATAATTTTATTGTAAAGTATTTAGAAAATTTCATTTGTTACTCATTACAAAATTCTTTGAAATCTTCTGTAATATGAGATTTCTACTAAGTTCCAAGAAGGTAGAGAAAAAAGAAATACGTTTGAGAACCACTGGTTTTCTTTTAAAAGTATCCCACTTGCGACCCAACCATGTGGATTGTGTTCTCTCACTTTAAGCATAAGACTCTATTGAACTGAAGAGGAAACATAAGACAAAACGTGTACATATTTGGAATCAAATTTATGAGAAAGCAGTTATGTCTCTTTGCACTTTACATCACTGTATGGCTTGCTTTTTGATAATTTCCACAGGGGAGGTGTGTCCGGGTGTGTAAGTTGTAAGGTGTAATATAGTGGAATTTATTTAAAAATACTACAAAACCATAAAACTATTGCCGATTCATTTCTACACATTGAAAGATCCTATATAGGGATAATACGAGATTTCTACTAAGTTCTAAGAAGGTAGTCAAAAAAGAAATGAGTTTGAGAACCACTGGTTTGCCTTTAAAAGTATCCCACTTGCGACCCAACCACGTGGATTGTGTTCTCTCACTTTAATCATAAGACTCTATTGAACAGAAGAGGAAGCATAACACAAGACGTGTATTTGAAATGAATTTTATGAGGGAGTAGTTACTACAGTTACTAAAGATATACAGTAACGCAAGGTCCGCCATTTTGGGGTTAAAATTTACGCGGGAGATTTGAAACTTAGCAGCAGGACCTGTCACTTATCGGTATGGTAAAAAGTATTTTTGAAGTAAATATCAACAGAACTAGGCTTTTGGATTTTATGCAATTCCAATCATGTTGCTTTCTAGCACATTTCTTGGACGTATCTTCAGATGAGAGAATGTGAAGCATTTTAGAGTACTAACATTTAATTAGAAACAAAATTAAAACTGATAAATGATAAGGAAGTAATATTGTTTGTGTAGTATTAGTATACATAAAAGAGACAGCATTTAAATAAATAATAATAACCATTTATTTTCAAAGATAATAGCATCAGCTATACGGTTTATATTACCGCAAATTTACTCGCATGGGAAGACTTCTACTATTATTAGTATTCATGCTATTATAATTTGTATTGAACTTATCTTTAAGTGTAAAAAATATTCTACTTTTTAAGTACAATTTTAGAATATATTGTGGCAAGTGGGAATATTGAGAATTGGATATGCTTGTTGTCTATATTAATAAATGTCATTTGTCGAGTTTATTCCAAGTATCGCAGTCAGGTCGTCGGCGCACGCACAATTGCCGCCATTTTGGGGTTAAAATTTGCTTTCTCTCTCTAACACATTGGCCCATAGGGTTGCGGTACTGTATATATTTAGTAACTGTAGTAGTTAGGTCTCTCTTGCACTTTATGACATTGTAGTATTTTTAAATAAATTCCACTATACTATAATGTTTACGATATGACTTTGAAAAAATCACGTTCTAACGAATCAAAATAAGTAAACAATTGTCTAGGCGGTATTGTGGATGAAAAATGAGATTTTTTTTACCATTGAGAATTGACCTCACCGTGTTTTCCACACCTCACTGCACATTATTGGTGAATTACTTCAATCTCAGTAGAATCCCCCGTCCCCCAGCCTAGAGTAACCCCCTCGGAAACACACCATACTGTTTAAAAAAAAACTAGTATAGTTAACTTGATACTGTGAATGTTGCGGCTATTAATTATTTAACGCTTCCAACGATTAGTATAATTAGAACTGCGCATTATTCGGTCCTGTTTCGTGGAATCAATAATACATTAATTGTTATAATAGAACGATAAAAGTACGGTTATTAATGTGTTCAAGGTAAGTAATTTATAACTGAATCAACTATAGAGATATTAATAATTGATTAGATGTAGATGAGATCGTTATTGTTTTTCTTTTGTTATTCTACTTCAATAAAAAAATAAAAAAATTTCTAAGAAAAACAAAAAAAAATGACTTTAAGAAATATAGATTCGAGCAATATTTCACAGCTCCGTCACGCTGGAATCCGCTTGATTAAATATCTATTTTTTTCTTGTTCATTCTAAACTATAAACGATGCTTATAATTGTAGTGTTTTTTATTTTTTTGTAGTATCAATAATTATGCAGAAAAACGGTAAATAGTGTGTTTAGCAGAAACTATTGAAAATAATGCAAAAGCTAATAGTGGAACTAATGCTAAATCGTTTGAAGTTGTTTGTAGTAACAAAAAAAATTTTACTTTATTCAGGTGCAGAAGTACCGGGCATAACAAAAAATAACGGGGGTCACATAAAAATTAGATATCAGTGCGGAAACTACAAACGATGCTGATGATTGTAGGAATATTTTTTTTTGTCTTCTGACAAATTCATATAGAGCGTATTGGCTACAGCAGTTGTACTTGCATAATCTATATTTTCTTGTGAAACGTTTTTCTCTACAAATAGAGTCCGAACTACTCTGCACGTAGAGAAGCAGTGGACCAGTTGAACTGCAACCGTGACGTCGCGACGTTACGGCGAGAAAACAGGTGCCTATATGTACATTATTTCTAAGAAATTCTGGCCGCTCTCTCTCATTCTTTAAAAGACGGCTCGTCAGGGACAACAAACTGATGATTCTGCCATTGAAAATTTTAAAAAACAACAATTTTTGACAAAAATAAATTTTGGAAAAACTTTAAAATTATGAACACATTTTTGTTGATTTATTCTACGTGTCTTTTCTTATAAATTTATGTAAATACATGCATTAAAATTAAACTACGCCAATGGTGCATTTCTAGCGTTGTAATTCTAGCCAAATGACCTTCAATCCGTCTTTTAGTTATGACATTAATTATTCATACAGCTGTCAATGGTTGTTTGTTGCTATTGGATTTGTCGAAACAACCAGCAATTGTTTTTGTTTATTTGCTGTTGATTGCTGAGGAGTTGCTATGATGTCAATCGATGGTAAAGTGTTCATTCAACGGTAAAGTAAACAGTTTACCGTTGAGGTGGGTAAAGTACAAGCTTTACCGTTGAGGTTGGTAAAGTAAACAATTTACCGTTGAGATGGGTAAAGTAACCACTTTACCTTGATGTGCTGCTTTACCATCGAGTTTTCAGTCGATAAAGTAGGACTTTAACAGTAAGTAAATATATTTTGTGCCCAATAATTATGGTGGAGGCGCCGGGAACAATCAGCCAATAATATTATGCTATTTTTTTGTGTAATTGTCAACTATATAGTTATATAAAAGATAAGAATAGATTGTTAAAAGTCGACTCAAATGATAATAATGTTAAATTTTTTTTTCTAGAATTTATATTTTTCTGAAAATTATATTGAATATTCTTGTGTATTTCTTTTCTGTAACTGTCAAATATTTTGTTATATAAAATAAAAAATATTCTCTTATCATTGTTGAAATTAAAATAAAATGACAACAATGTTAACTGAAGAGTTTCTCTTCTAGAATCTTATATTTTCCAGCAAATTTATACGAATATTATTGTGGAAGGAGCTGCCCCAAAACTCTTTTCGTATAACCAAAATAATCAAACGTTACAAAGTGGAAGTTATAAACTAGTTGGTGCTGATTCATTTTTCCACATTTGGTGATTAAATTTTTCTCTTCGATCAATCGTTGTATTGATCTCTGTGATAGAATCTTAAAATGTGAAATATAATGTGAAATGGTGGAGACGCTAAAGGAGATAACGATTTATAAGCTTTTATGTTATATTTTTCAGAAACATAAACCATGAATACGTAGTTTTGAAAACCTACAGAAAAAATAAATTTACTAATAAACTACGAAATAGTTGATGCATATA
>JAEDXX010000543.1:0-22500 GCA_021725515.1 Epicauta chinensis
TTAGGTTCGATTAGTAAAACATATATTTGTTCAGTTTCGGTTTTCATTCCGGAAAAATATCGGTTTTCGGTGCAGTTTCTGTTTGAAAACCTCGTAAACGTGGCGTATACTGATTTATTACAGCACTTCGAACCGTTATTTTTTCGGTTTCGATTCGACTAGCAAAATTTAACGATTCAATTCCAGTTTTTTCCGGAAGATATCGATTTGTTTCGGTTTTCGGTCCGACGCTTTGTTTCTAAGTGTTTTTATAAGTGAAAACCGAAAACCGTAAAAAAAAACGATGTCTTTTCTAAAACCGGGACCGAATCGATAAGCGTTCTACTAATCAAACCAAAACCAAAAACCGGAACGGGAAAAATAACGGTTCGAAGCCCTAGTTTCCATATATAAAGTGTTTCACGTGAATATTTTTGATCAAGGAGAGATTTTAATAATAAATTGAAGAACGTGAAGTACGAGGATTATTTAAGGGTTTATACGCAGTCAAAATCGGGCTGTCGACCTTCTTTTTTTCGTTGAGGTTTTCAATTCGATTAGTAAAACGTATATCAGTTCTTTTTCGGTTTTTATTCCAGAAAATAACGGTTTTTTCGGTTTCCGTTTCGAAGCCCTATTAAATCATCACTCCCGTAGATCTGAAATTTTATTTTCTGAAAAAAGTTACAGTCTCCAAAAATCCAGGATCGTTAGCTTTTATCAACGATCTTAACTCTATGCGAATTGATTTCGGTTGTATACCGCTGATTTAGATCATCCATTCTCCTCACCTCCCCGTCTCTAATATTTAAAATTTACAGTGTGAAAATAATGAAAATCAAATTAGATCCGGAACGTTTAGGTATCATCCTATTAAACAGTTTCATGGACGAGTTCTTCCCAAAAGAAGAGACTTCTATGCCCGACACATTCGTTCTTCTACACTACAACGGTTTAACACAAAGCAATCTTGATGGTCACATCAAATACCGTTTAGGTGAATGTATCTTATTAGAATCGGATCTAAAAGCTGTATGTGAATCGAATCCAATGTTGACTGTCTTACAAACGAAATGGCCAAATATTGAGGTACGATGGATCGATAATGGTACACCATCATTGAATTGATTTAGCATTTAAACATATTTAAAAGAAACAAACAAAACAAAAAGGAGATAACTTATTGTTGCATAGTTTTTGTATTTTAAAATTTATTAAAAACCTATTCCTCTTACCAAAAAACGATTTGTGTCTAATTGATTGCGAAATTATCGTAAATCAATCTACCATCATTGTCTTTCTTACGTATCCTACCATTACTATAACGTGTCTCTTGTATACCATCATTATAGATAATTTTGATAGTACCATCCGGGTATTCCCGTCTCTTATGCTCTTTTGTTTGGATCTCTTTTTGACCATTTGGTAAATTCAAAATTTTATCACCATTCTTTTGTATTGTCAAAACAGAACCATCTGGGTATTTAATCTCTTGTCCACCACCATTATGGATTGTTTGTAGCATACCATCTGGGAATAATATCTCACATTTACCATCAGGATAACGTTTCTCTTTATGTCCCCTAAAATAAAAAAATTAATAGTTATAGTGCATGCAACCAACGATACACCCCTATCGTATAGGCAACCAAATTGACACTTATAGTGACGTCATCAGACTCTCAACCAATAGTATTGAGGCGCGATTTTTAAAATTCTTTACTTACTCTGGATATTCGATTGATTCGGTACCATCAGAATAGGTAATTTGCCAAATATTGTTATCATTATAATAATATTTGATAATACCATCAGTTAGTGATGTTTGTTTGATATCACCATTATAATATTTCATGATTATCGTATTACCATCCGGTGATATTATCTTTAAATTACCATTTGGATATTTAATCTCTCTACTACCATCGGCTAAAACGGTTTCCGAACGTTCAGCTTTCCCAGAATCATTCAGCGTGTTATTCGTGATGATTTTCTCTTTGAACGTCGTCTCATATTGTTTTTCAATACGATCACAATCGGTGATTTTGAAATTTGTAAAATCCAACGAATCACTACTATTATCGTTATCTTTCCGATTATTCTCCGATTTTCTACCGTTCTCTATCAATTTATTAACATTTTCATTGATTTCCTTCAAGATTTTCGTCTCGGTTTTCGTTTTATTGCCGTTGTTTTGTTTCAATTTCTGTATCGCTTGTAATTTTGCATTCTCCTTCAATAATCGATCGATTTCATCCTTCAATCCCCGATTGTCCTTCTCCAATTGTTTGATTTGATTGCGTAAACGTGCTTGAGTCGTCCCATTTTTCGTCTCTTTCAATTTCATCGTTTCTTTCAGATCTAATAATTCCTGTTTCAGACTTTTAATCAATTCACGATCTTTAAGCGATGTTGTATTCTTCAATTTTACGGCTTTCTGTCGTTCATTCTCTATCTCTAACAATAATCGTTTACGTTCACAATCGAATCGTGTCGTCAAATCATCGATACGATGTTGTAACGTTTTATTGACACGTTTCAAATCGGAATTTTCGGTAGTTTCCGGTAAACTATCGGTATTTACACCTCTATCACACGTGGGGTTTTCTAAAGTTGTCTCCAGATCGGTTGATGAAATCGAAATGTCGGAGCTGCAATTAGTTTGATCGTCATCCGATTCGATCGGTGTAGCTACAAATAGATATTATTATAAGTTGGGCGATTATCTCATAGATGGCGCTGTCACACAACCTTGTATCGATTTTTCCGAATTTTCGTCACTATTGCGGTATTTTAGGTGTTCTAAAAGCTTATTTATATCAATATTCGGATTAATTTGTGGTTTTTCGTTGATTATCGCATAATTCTGTCGTTTAATTTGATCGTAATCGGAATCGTTCGGTGAGGCTACAAATAGACATTAATTTTAGTGTGGTCGAATAGATGGCGCTGTTGGAGTTATTGCGCTAAATTTGAAAGTTATTCAACCTTGTGTTGATTTTTCCGCGTTTTCTCCGCTATTTTGTTGTTTTAAATGTTCTAAAAGCTTCTTTATATCGATATTCGGATTTATTTGTGGTTTTTCATCGATTAGCGTCTCATTGTGCCATCGTACACGTTTCTCTGAATTATCGTGTGTCGTTTTTGGACTTTTCTGTGGTGTCGCTTGAAATATCCGTAAAATACTCGAATTCGTCGAACAGAAACTACCATTCTCGACTTTCTGTTCGAGTACTTCGAAAATTTGCAATTCTTTCTCGATAACTCTCTCGTAAGAACTTTGTTCGTGCGGTGATGCCCTAAAATCATTAATTTCTCGTTATAATTGTAATTTTATATTAGAATTCGGTACAAATCGCTAATCTGTTGACTTTCTACAACTGTCGTCCAGGAACCTTTCGGTTTTATCACAAAATCCGGTGCTCTTAGTGGCGTTTTCACATCAACCGTTTTCTTGACACGTTTCCGGCTCCGTACGTGCCGCGTCGGTTGTCCAACATCGTCCGGTGTCATCCGGAAGCGCCGTAAACCGCTACCTTTACGCAAAAACGGCCGTTTCGGTCGATTCACCGCCACTAATTGTCGCTCAACATTCCCAGCACCGTTTTCACGCAATTTCTCCTCCAATAATTGTTCGAATGATTTCTGTGGTGTTATCGGTTTACTATCGATATCGTTCTGATCTAGTGATGTATCAAATTCTGAAATACCATCAATTGTTTCATAATCTGATAATCGTGTCTGTTCGTTTGTTGGAATTATTGGTGATTTTACAAAATTCTGGTGATTGTGTTGCCAATTACGTAATTCTTGTAAACGTTGCAGAATATTAGCGGGTGATATTGACATTATTCGTAAAATTATTGGAAAAAATTAAAAAAATTGGCTGAAAAAAAATTGAGGTTATAAAACTGAAAAAACCGGTATTCGTTTGTTTTTTCAAATAAACGTCAAATTATTGCAATTTGATTGGTCTCCAATAGATACGCTGTTGCCAAACATACTAATCATATTTTTACTATTATAACATAAATAAATTGCTCCAAATTGATTATAATCATATTTTAGGTAACAATGTACAATTGGTGATCGATTTTCTGCTTAAAATAATGTAAATTATTGTTTAAACGCTTAAAAATTATAGAGCAAATAATGTGAAATCCGGCAACATTGCAAATTAGTTCGGTAGTCGGCCACTAGTAACGCTGTTTATAACGTTGTTCTAAATTGAGGTTAACTCCAAAAGTTACCGTTTTTTTATTAATTTAATTACAATTTAATTACGAATTAATGCCGAAATCAATCCCTAATTAATCTACAATCGGTGCGATAATTATTTGTTGAAAATGTCGATGTTAGCTGAACGCAAATCAAAGCAGCGATGGTTGTTGAATCCACGTGGTGCTTCCAGCCCTTGGGTTAACGGTAATTATCACAGACTCGATGATTTCTAGTAGATCTTTAATACGTTGCGTTTCCAGATAAGACCAATTTCGGCCACAAAATGCTAGAAAAAATGGGTTGGTCACACGGTAAAGGTCTGGGTGCTAACGAAACTGGCATGACAGAACCCATCAAAGTTGGCTATAAGAACGACAGTAAAGGTATGGGCTATAAGGAGAAAGACGATCAATGGCGCGACCATGATGTCAGTTTTAACGCTTTATTGGAGACATTAACGAATAATCTCGATACAAACGGAATCGGTGGTACGCAGCTTGTATCGTTGGAGGAGAAATCGCAGACATCAAAGGCACGTGTACACTACAAGAAATTCACACGCGGCAAAGATTTAAGCCGATATTCGGAGAAAGATTTGGCTAATATTTTCGGCAAGAAATCATTAGATTCGCCTAAAACTGTGGAGAGTAGTTTTTTGCATAACAGCGGCTCTATGGTGGATTATTTTAAACAGAAATTGGCGAAATTTCAAGGCACGCCACAGCGGGATGAATCCGACGATGATGATGAGAAACCGGGGCGATTGGGTTTTGGTTTCGCGTCCGAATCGATAAACGATGAACCAGAAACTGGTAAAAAACGTAAATTAGACGATGAGAGTGGCGGTGAAGTGAAGAAGAAGAAAAAGAAGAAAATTGAAGAAGCAGCTATCGATAATCCGGTCTTTGATGAAACTCTCAATTCCGAAGATACTTCTAATACGAATTTCGAAGTAGTTCGCGAGAAAAAGAAGGCAAAAAAGAAGAAAGAATCGTATGAAAATCCCGTTTTTAATGGTAACGATTCCAATTTGGATACGACACAAGAGAGTTGCAGTACGAGTCTGGAAGTGGTGCGCAAGAAGACGAAGAAAACGAAAAAGATGGAAGAGGTAACGAATCTGGCATTTGATGCAAATTTGGATACTTCTCAAGAGACTTCCAATTCGAATTTTGAAATTAAACGCGATGGCAAGAAATCGAAGAAGAAACAAAAAATTGCCGATTCAGCTGTTGATAATTCAGTTTTTAACGGTGATGATGCCGTTCCAGAGCCCCGAAACGAATCAAATAACGTAAAGAAGAAATCAAAGAAGAAGAAGGCGAGTGTGGAAAATTCACCAGTCGACACTACAAAGAAGAAAATTAAGAAGAAGAAACTGTCGGACCAAGGCATCGATAATGCCGTTTTCAACGGTGATACGGATAATTCCCCAAACACGGATTATGATAAAAAATTTGAAGTTTCACGTAAAATTCACAAAAATTCTAAAATACCGATAGATAATCCGTGTTTTAATGATAATTCTGATTGCAGTGGAACTTTAAATGAAACACCACCACCGTCAGCAACATCGACTGCAATAACATCAACGGTACAAGAGGAGATCAGTTGTGATTTGATGATGAACACGATAACAACACCAATCTTAAAAACACCATCTAGTCGACAAGATTCCAAACGTGGCAAAAATAAAAATAAAAACGTACGATTCAGTGAAATCAATCAACAACACATTATACCGAACAAAGAAGACCAACAGAAATTGAATGAATTAGCCGATATCAATACGCAAATTATCAACAGTAATTTAAAGAAATTCTCGAAACGTATCGATGGTTTAGAGGCGGAAATCGAGAATGATATGAATGAAGCTAAATTGGAACAAATCCATAATAATACTGATGATAATAATAAGGAAGGCGATGGTGGTGTATTAATAAAATTTAGTCGTGACTCAATAAAATTTGCACCAATTCCGATTTGGTTGAGAAATGAACAATGTAAAGCGAAATCTTCATACAAACATTTGATACGCACCGATTTTGTTGTTAATTTTAAAAATACGAATTTTGGGGAGATTCAGGGCTACGGCACAAATACAAACAATAAAAATTAACTTATTTGGTATGTTTTTTTATCATTTTTCTTATAGAAACAAAGAAGTGTCGCCTATAAAGCAGGCAACCAGTTATATTCGCGTGTATAATTGGTTGCATCACATACGACAGTATTCATAATTAACACATTAAGTTGGCAGTAGTGTTGGTACAGTGACGTACACATTTAAGAGAGATTCAGAGTACGGCGTGAATGTAATAAATGATTTATTTGATACAGACTTAAAGAAATCAAAAGTGTCACCCGTAAAGTAGGCAACCAGTTATATTCGTCTGTATAATTGGTTGCAGTATATATACGGCAGCGTTAGTAATTAATACGTTATTAAGTTGTCCATAGTGTCGGTACAGTGCCGTACACATTTAGGGGAGATTTCTGAATCTCGCGCGCATCCGCGTAGTAGTCTGCTACGACGCGGATGCTAAAAATTATTTGATATTCAAACTTTTATAGAAATTAGATTTGTCACCTGAAAGTAGGCAACCAGTTGTAATCACATGTATAATTGGTTGCATCATTTATAAACGATTGTATCTAAGTTGGCAGTAGGACCGTGATGTTAACACAGTGGCGTAACAAGTGATTTTGTCGCAGACGCGAAATTTAGAATTTGTTAAAAAAACAATATATTTAAGCAATTAGTTTAAATAAATATAGCTACAATTGATTAACAATAATATTTACAAGACGCGTCGGAATGTTTTTTTTTTAGTCCTTAGAACCCTACAAAATCCCCAATTGGCCTAACTGTAATTAGCCGCAAATTAATTAAAATTGATCACTGAAATATTTGAAACTTACTAAAGTTTGCCGTTGTTGTTCTTTTGCCATTATCATTTCAGTTTGTTTCGCATCAAATTTACAAACAGCTGCTATAACTTTCGCTAATACTAAACTCTCCTTGCCCAACATATAATTCAAAAGAATATTCTTCAAATACTCGATTTCGGTGGAATTCTCTTGTAGATCGGTGCAATGATTCAATGTGACAATCGTTTCGTCCAATTTCAATTGTAATTTCTCGTTTTGTTTTTGCAATTTGTCCAATTCGTGTTCGTAGAATTCAATCGATTTACGATTGGTCTGATCCAATTGTTTGTACTGTTGTAATTTGTCGTTGAGACGATTGATTTCATCGTTCGGTAACGTTTTCGATTCGTCCAATTGTCTCTCGAGCGACTCTTTGATTGTTAGTGTAGCTTGCAGCCGTTCTAAAGCCGCACCGATTTCTTGTTTTAAACCGATATTCTCGTCATTCAATCGATCGTTTTCCGATTGTATATCGTTGCTTGATTGTTGCTGTTCAATCCGCAGCTTCAGATCTTCAACTTCCTGTAATAAATCCTGATTTTCGGTTGTTAAGTATTTATTATCGTTGATTATCTGTGAATTGCGTTCTTCTAAACTTTCTTGTAATTCTCTCGATTTTTCGATCGTTTTCTGTAAATCGCTATTGATCGAAGCGATCTCATCGATTTTGCGTTGTTTCACTTCACAATCTGTTAAGATTTTGGTATATTTCCCCAAAAAATCGTTCAGATATTGTAGAATGTTGTTGCCTTCGAAATTTCGTTGGTTTTCATTGAAATTGGTGGTGAAGAAATCGATCAGATTTCGATTGTTACTCTGCAATTGTTCCAATTCGTTTGACAGTTCTTGCGATTTCGTTTCAGATACTTTCAATTGATTTTGTATCGTTTCTAAATTCGTCTCCAATTCGTTTTTCTGTTGTTCAATCACTTTCCGATCGGTTCTGATCGTTTCCAACTCCAATTCCAATTTGGTTATTGTTGTATTCAAATCTGATTGGATTTTCGCCAATTTTTCATTTTCAACTGTCAAATCGGAACGTTCTTGTTGCAATTGTTCGATCTGAATCTGTAACGATCTGTGAATATCCTCAGTCGAATTGTTTGTGGTTTCAATCAGTTTCAGATTGTTCTCCAATTCGTTTTTGTGTCGTTCAAGTTTCACTTTATCGTGACGGATCGTTTCCAATTCCGATTCCAGTCGGTTGATTGTTTGATTCAAATCGGATCGTTCTCTCTCAAATTTCACATTAATTTCTGAATATTTCTTATTTTCAATCTTCAAATCGTCCAATTCTTGTATCAAAGTCGTTTCGATTTGTTTCAGATTGTCGTTCGATTCGATCAATTCCAAACGTTGTTGTTCCAACGAATTGTAGATTGCTTGTTTTTCTTCCATTATTGCCAATTTGTCACGATTTAGTTTCAGATCGTTTCGGCACGTTTCCAATTCCGATTCCAATTCGTTTATTTTTTTATTCAAATCGGATCGTTCTTTCTCCAATTTCTCATTCTCAACTGTTAATGTATCCAATTTAAGTAAATCGGACTCTAATTTGAGCTTCTCTTGTTCGAATCTGATCAATTTCGTTTGATTCTCATCGTTTTGAGTTTTCAGATCGTCCAATTCACGTTTCAATGTTGTATCGATTTGTTGGAATTTTTGATTGATTTCGGTCAATTGTCGGTTGGTTTTCTGTTGATTTTCTAAATCATTCAATAATTTCACACGTTCTTCTTCTAATCGTCGGATCTGAAGCTCTAACGATTTGACGAGATCTTGAGTTGAATCGTAAGCCTGCTGCTGTTCTTTCATTATTCTCAATTTGTTCTCCAATTCGTTTTTGTGTTGTTCAACTTTCGCTTTATCGTTACGGATCGTTTCCAATTCCGATTCGAGCTGGTTTATTGTTCGGCTCAAATCTGATCGGTTTTTCTCAAATTTCTCAGTAATTTCCTTTAAATTGCCCTCATTTTTAGTTTTCAAAATTTCCAATTTTTTTATCAAATCTAATCGTTCGTCTTCTAATTGTTGGATCTGAATCTGTAACGATTTGGTAATATCTTGAGTCGAATCGTACACAGCCAGCTTCTCTTCAGTTGCTTTCAATTTGTCTCGAATCAGTTCGAGATCGTTTTGCAATACGATTTTGTCGTTTGTGATCGTTTCCAATTCCGATTTGAGCTGGTTTATTGTTTGGTTCAAATCTGATTGGTTTTTCTCACTTTCAGTTTTCAGATTTTCCAAATTTTTTATCAAATCTGATCGTTCATCTTCTAATTGTTGGATCTGATTCTGTAACGATTTGGTAATATCTTGAGTCGAATCGTACACAGCCAGCTTCTCTTCGGTTGTTTTCAATTTGTCTCGAATCAGTTCGAGATCGTTTTCCGATTTTAGATCTTTTATGGTTTGGTTGAAATCTGATCGTTCTCTCTTGAATTTCTGGTTAATTTCATCCAATTCCTTCGACAAATTTGATTGTATTTGTTTCAGATTATCGTTAGATTCGATCAATTCTGAACGTTCTTTTTCCAATGTCGCGAGTTTTTCTTCCATTATTCTCAATTCGTTTCGATTTACGTTCAGATCGCTTTCCAATTCGTTTCGGTGTTGTTCAATCGCTGCTTTATCGTTTTTGATAGATTCCAATCGTTTCCGATTCTCATCCAATTCTGCCGTTAAAGTCGTTTCGATTCGCTTCAGATTCTCCAACTCTCCAATCAGTTCCGTATGTTTACCGTCCATTATTCTCAATTCGTTCCGATTCAATTGTAGATCGTTTTCCAATTCGATTTTTTCGTTGCGGATCGTTTCCAATTCCGATTCCAATTTCCTAACCAAATCTGATTGTTCTGCCTCAGATTTCTGTTGATTTTCCAACTTTTCAAGCAACTCCAAACGTTCTTTTTCTAATTGCTCGATTCTAGATATCGAATCGTTTTGATTACCGATCGAATCGTGTCGCTTACCTTCCAATTTTTTTATAATTCGTTTGGTATCGCAATTTTCATCGTGCAACCGTTGATTTTCGATACGTAATTGTTCCAATTTGATTAAATCCGATTCGTAATTCATCAATTTCGTCGTTAAACTGTCCAATTTCTCAATTAATTTTTTATTTTGTTGTTGTAAATTCTTCGAATCGATCTCGTTCAGATGTTGTTTCAATTGATTCAATTCACTCTCTTTATTCAATAGTTCGTTATGTAAATCCATCTTGTTTTGGGCCAATATTAAATTATTCTCTTTTTCGCGTTCGTGTAACTGTTTCAATTCGTTTTGTAATTCATCGATTTTGCTCCGATATTCATGTTCTTTGCTCTGATAGACGATCGATTGTGCCCGCAATTCCTGATATTTCCCATTCAAATCGTCGAATTGTTGTTGGACGTGTTGTAAGTCCCCGTTGTGCTTAGAATTGTCTTCCAATTGTTGCAATAAACCGATCTTAGTTTCCAGACTTTGGATTTTCAATTGTCGCTCGTCTAATTCGTCCCGTAATACACTCTCTAAATGTTGCTTGGCCTTCTGTTCCAACATACATTGTTCTTTCAATTCATTACACCGCCTGATGGCTTTATCTTGCGTCTCAACTAGCACCGTTTTAATTTTGCCCAATTCCCGTTCCATATCTTTATAATATTTCATTAGATCGGTATAACGTCCCCGATATTTGTGGTAGCGTACTTGCGATTTCTTATAGGCGGCATACAATTGTTCTTTTGTTAGATTACTGTTGAATTGGTGTTGTGATGATGTTGTCGAATAATTATCTTCCATCTCGGAGATTTCCGACATATCGGATTGATTGAAATCGTTGAACGTTTGCATATTTGCTGACGGTTCGTAGTGTGGTAGAAACGATGCGAAATCGGTCGATGCTATCGACGTGTTCGAACTACGTCGGGCTGGTGATGGTGGTGGCTGCATTGTTGCGGGTGGTACAGGTGATAACGAAACACTCGAAAATTCCCCATCAATTGATGTGCTCAAATCTACAATTAGAATTAATTAAAATTCTCGTAATTGTGTGATTAATTAACATACCGTCATCGCCGATTGTGAAGAAATTCTCGTCGGGTGTTTGTAGTGAATTTGTTGGTGGTTGTTGAGGTTGTGGTTGTGATTGTAAACGATCACTGACTGATTGTGTTAATTGTTGTAAACGTTGCGGTGAACTTTTTACTTCTTCTGTGATTTTCTCTTTGAGTTTTTTAAACATTTCTTATTTTTGGTGAATTTTTAATATAAATAAATTGTAAAAATAAACAAATCCACCTTAATCTAACCTCAAAATGACGTGTCAAACGTAGGCGCCATCTATCCGATGACAGTTCGATTACGAACGTGATAGACAATAGTAGGACACGAAATTTCCCTAAATGTTTGGATTATGTACAGTGGCGTTCGTAGATAGACTAATTTTTGTGGAATTAGTGGAATTTTTTGGAATTACGAGTTATATTATCGAATTTTTGTAAAAAAAATTCCTCCATTTCCATAGAAATTCCAATATTTTCCAATAAGTTTTAAGAATTCGTTAGAATTAAGAAAAATGTAACGGAATTAGTGGAATTTTTATCGAATTGCTTCCACAAGAATTGCACTATTTGCTTTTAATATTCTATAATTTCATTAAATTCCAAAAAAAATTCTGTTATACTCCGTCCAAAAATTAAGTATAAAATTTCAAATGACAACAATGTGATTAACCTTCACAACGAAAAAATAGTCCCCCAATTAAAGCCCAAAATTAAAATTCTCCTTTATTGTATTTAATTGAAAATCGATTTAAAAGGAATTTTAGAATCTCTAAAGAAATATAAATTATCGAATTTTAGAGTTAATATTGAAAAATCAGTAGCAAAATATGTAAAGAAACGCGTAGGATTTTATTCCAACAGTAGTGCCACAACATAATATACTTTTTGGTTCAAGGAAACATTTAACGGTTAGGAACTTTTCAACTGTTAAGTTTCACATAACCTATAATTTGTAATTTGAAATTTTATACTTAATTTTTGGACGGAGTTTACTATTCCAGCCAGATACAACGTATAAAATCTAAAATTTAGTAATCTTGGTGTTGGGGAGAGCGGCAACTTATACTCACATATCAAGAGTTTCAATGTGTCTAAGAAAATTCCACTCTAAGTTTTCATTCAAGTAATGAAAATTTCCCGCGCCTAGTGTCATTTATGTGGAAATTTTTGAATTTTTATGGGAATTCCTTGGAATTACGCCACGAATATTCCATCAGTTCACTCCTTTCTTGGAATTAATGGAATTTTCGGTATGCCGAAAAACACGTTCAGACATTTCTGTGGGATAGACCGATTGTAGAATCCGTCTTTTGTGGAATTTTTATGGAAACGATCAAAATAGTAAAAGTTCTTGGAATTATTTGTATAACAACTCCACTGTTTGTCGAAATATTCAATAATTTCAAGAAGAAAATCACTTATTCTATTAAAAGAAAGATATTTAGATAATATTCAGTTAATTCTATAATATTTCAATCTCTCTGATTCTCTCTATCTCTGTCATTAATTCTCTACCTGTTTTTCCGACTCTCCATCTGACTCTCTTTATCTCTTCCTCTGATTTTCTCTATTTGTTTTGCTGATTCTCTCTTTCTCTCTGTGTGACAATGAGTGACTTCCTCTGATTTCCTCTGTACCTTTTATTCTCTCTCTCTCTATGATTCCCTCAAAGAAAGACACAGTCTATGATATAAAAATAAAATATATAATAAAATAATAAATACAAAAAATAAAATATATAAATATAAATATAAAAAAAAGATATAATACATAATAAAAAAATATATAAAATATAATAAATAAAATATAAATATAAAAAATAAAAATATATATATAAAATAAAAAATAAATATAAAATAAATAAAATAAATAAAAAATAAAAAAAAAAATAAATAAATATATAAAATAAAAAAATATATAATATAATATATAATATATATATATAAAAAAATAAAAATAAAATAAAAATAAAAAAAAAGATAAAAAATAAAACAAAAAATATATATAAAAAATATATAAAAAATATAAAATAATATTATAAAAGAAAATATCAAAATAAAAAAATATAAAAAAAAAAATATATAAAAAAATATATACATATAAAAATATATAAAATATATATATATAAATATAAAAAATAAAATATATATATCATAATAAAAAAAATAATAAAAGTATAATAAAATAATATATACAAATAAAAAATAAAAATATAAAAACTTTAATAGATATAAAAAAATAAAATCAAAAAAAATATACTATAAATAAAAATAAATATATATATATATAATATACAAATAATATAAAATAAAGGATAAATATATAAAATAAAAAAATAAAAAATAAATATATATATATATATATATATGAAATAAATAAAATAATAAAAAAATAAAAAATAAAAAATAATAAATTATATATAAAACAAATAAAAAATAAATAAAATAAAATATATATATATAAGAGAAATAAAAAATATAAAAAATAATACATAAAATATAATATAAAAATATATAAACAAAAAAATATAAAAATAGTAATAATAAAGACAATATATATAAACATAAATATATAAATAAAAAACACAAATAAAATATATATAAAAATACATATATAAAAAATACAAACAATAAAATAAAACAAAAAATAAAATATAAAATAAAGAAATACCACAGATAAAAAATAAATAAAAAAAATAAAAAATAAAATAAACAAACACAAAAATAATACATAAATAATAACACATATGTAAACAAATAGAAAAAAATAATGAAATAAAAAAAGTACAAAAAAATAGATATATATATATATAATACATATATAATATATAAAATAATACACATAAATATAAAATATATACATAAAAATAATAAAAAAAACAAATATAATATAAAAATTAAATATAAATAAAAAATAAAAAATACAAAATTATAAATAATAATAAATATAATAATATATATATATATAAAAAAAATAGAATATAAAGAATAAACAATATAAAAAATAATATATAAAAAATAATATATAAAATAAATAAAAACAAAAATGAAAAATAATATAAATATAACATCAAAAATAAAAATAAACATATAAATAAATAAAAAATAATAATAAAATATAAGAAAATATATAATAAAATATATAAAATAGATAAACTAAAAAATACAAAATAAAAAAAATAATAATATATACAAAAATAAAAAATAAACATAAAATAAAAAAATAAAAATATATAAAAAACAAAACAATATATATATATATAAAAAAATAATATATATAAAAATAATATATATACATACATAAAAATATAAAAAATAAAAAATATAAATGATATATATAAAAAAAAAAAAAATATAAATAAAAAAAATAAAATATAAAAAATAATAAAAAATAAAAATATATATAAAATATAAAAAAAATAAAAATATAAAAAAATAAAATAAAAAATAATATAAAATAAAAAAAAATAAAATAAAAAAAATAAATAAAAAAAAATAAAAAAAATAAATAAAAAATAAAAAAATATATAAAAAAAATAAAAAATAAATAAAAAATAAAAAAAAATAAAAAAAAATAAATAATAAAAAAAATAAATAAAATAAAAAATAAAAAAATAAAAAATAAAATAAAAATAAAATATAAAAAAAATAAATAAAAATATAAAAATATAAAATAAATATAAATAAAAATAAAAATAAAATAAAAAAAAATAAAAAATAAAAATAAATAATATAAAATAAATAAATAATAAATATAAATAAAAAAAATATAAATAAAAAAATAAATAAAAATAAAAAAAAATATAATAAATATAAAAAATAAATAAAAAATATAAATAATAAATAATATAAAAAAATAAAAAATATAAATAAAAATTAAAAATAATAAAATAAATAAAATATAATATAATAAAAATAATAATATAAAAAATAAATAATAAAAAAAATATAATAAATAAAATAAATAAAAAAAATATAATAAAAAAAATAATAATAAATATAAAATAAATAAAAAAAAATAAAATATAAATAAAAAAAAATAATAAATATAATAAAAATAATAAAAAAATATAATAAATAAAAATAAAATAAAATAAAAATAAAAATAAAATATAAAAATAATAAATATAAAAAATTAAAATAAATAAATAAAAATAAATATAATAAAAATATAAAAAAAATAAATAAATAAAATATAAAAATAATAATAAAAAATAAATAATAAAATAATAATAAATAAAAAAATATAAAATAAATAAAATAAAAATATAATAAAAAATAAATATAATATAAAAAAAATAAATATAAATAATAAAAATAAATAAAAATAAAATATAAAAAAATATAATAAAATAAAATAAAAAAATATAAAATATATATAAATAAAAAATAAATAATAAAAAAAATAAAAATATATAAAAATAATAAAAAATAAATAAAAAATAAATAAAAATATAAATAAAATATAAAAAAAATAAAAATAAAATATAAAAATATAATAATAAAAATAAAAAATATAAAATATATAAATAAATAAAATAAAAAAATATAATAATAAAAAATAAAATAAAAATAAATATAAAAAATAATATATAAAAAATAAATAAAATATAATAATAAAAAAATAAATAATAAAATAAATAAAAAAATAAATATAAAAATAAATAAAAATAATAATAAATATAAAATAAATAAAAATAAATAATAAAAATATAAAATAATAAAAATAAAATAAAAAAAAATATAAAAATAAAAAAATATAAATAAAAATATAAAAAAATTATAAAAAATAATAAAAAATAATATATAAAAATAAAATAAATAAATAAAAATAATATAAAAAATAATAAAAAAAATAAATAAAATAAATAAAATAAAATAAATAATAAAAAAAAATAAATAAATAATATAAAAAAATAATAAAAAATATAATAATATAAAATAATAAAAATAAATAAAATAAAATAAAAATATAATAAAATAATAAAAAAATAAAATTAAAAATAAAAAATATAAAATAAATAAATATAAAAAAATAATAAATAAAATAATAAATAATAAAAAATATAAAAAAATAAATAATAATAAAAATAAATAAAAAATAATAATAAAAAAAATAAAATAATAAAAAAATAAAAATAAATTATAAATAAATAAAATAATAAAAAATAAAAATAAATAAAAATAAATAAATAATAAAAATATAAATAATAAAATAATAAATAATAAATAAAAATAAAATAATAAATAAATAATAATAAATAAAATAAAAATAATAAATAAAAATAAATAAATATAAATAAAAAATAATAAAAAATAAAATAAAATAATAAAAAATAATAAAATATAAAATATAAATAAATAATAAATAATAAAATAAATAAAATAAAAATAATAAATATAATATAAAAATAAATAAAATAATAAATAAATAAAATATAATAAAATAAAAAAAATATAATAAAAAATAAAATAAAAATAATAATATAAAAAAATAATATAAATAAATATAAAATAAATATAAAAATAAAAAATAAATAATAAATAATAAATAAAATAATAAATAAAAAATATAATAAAATAAAATATAAATAATAAATAATAAATAAAAAATAAATAATATAAAATAATAAATAAAAATAATAAATAAATAAAAAAATAATAAAAATAATATAATAATATAAAATAAAAAATAAAATAAATAATAAAATAAAAATATAAATAAATAATAAAAATAAAATATAATAAAAATAAATAAATAAATAATAAAATAAAATATAAAATAATAATATAAAATAATAAATAATAAAAAATAAATATAAAATAAAAATAAATATAAAAATAAAAATAAAAATATATAAAAAAAATATAAATAAAATAAAAATAAAAATAAAATATATAAATAAAAAAATAAATATAATAAAAATAATAAAAAATAATAAAATAAATATAAATAAAATAATAAAAAATAAAATAATAAAATAATATAATAAATAAATAAAAATAAAAAAATATAAATAATATAAAATAATAAATAAAAATATAATAATAAATAATAAATATATAAAATAAATAATAAAAATAAAATAATAAAATAAAAAAATATAAATAATATAAAATAAATATAATAATAATAAATAAAAAATAATAAATAAAAATAATAATAAAAATAAAATAAATAATATAAAAAATATAAATAAATAAAAATAATAAATAAAATAATAAAATAATAAAATATAATTAATAAAAATAAATAAAATATAAAAATATTAAAATAAAAAAATATAAATAATAATAAAAAAAATAATAAAAATAAATAAAAAAATAAAATATAATAATAAAATAAAATAAAAATAAATAAATATAAAAAATAATAATAAAATAATATAAAAATAAATATAAAAATAATAAAAAATAATATAAATATAAATAAAATATAATATAAAAATAAAATAAAATATAATAATAAAAAATAATAAATATAAAATAAAATATATAAAATAAATAAAAATAAAATAAATAATATAAAAATAATAATAAATAAAAATAAATAAATATAATAAAAATAAAATAAATAAAATATAAAATATAAATAAATAAAAATATAAATAAAATATAAAAATAAATAATAAAATTAAATAAAATAATAAAAATAAAATAATATAAAATAAAATAAAATAAATAATAAATAAAAATAAAATAAAAAAATAATAAATAAAATATATATAAAAATAAAAAATAAATATAATATAAATAAAAATATAATAAAAAATAATATAAAAAATAAATAAATAAAAATAATAATAAAATAAATAAAAAATAATAAAATAAAAATATATAATAAAAATATATAAAAAAAAATAATAAAATAAATAAATAAAAAATAAAATAAAAAATAAAAATAAATATAATAATAAATAAATAAAAAATAAAAATAATATAAAAATATAAAAATAATAAAAATAATTAAATATAAAATAATAATAAAAAATAAAAAAAATAAATAATAAAATAAATATAAAAAATAAAAAATAAATATAAAATAAATAAAAATAAAAATAATATAAAAAAATAATAAAAAAATAATATAATAAATAAAAATAAAATAATAAATAAAAATAAAAAATAATATAAAATAAATAATAAAATAAATAAATAATAAATAATAAAATAATAAAATATAAAAAAATAATAAAATAAATAATAAAAAAATAATAAATATAAAATAAAAATAAAATAAAAATATAATAAAAATAAAATAATAAATATAAAAATATAAAATAAATATAATAAAAATAAAATAATATAATAAAATAAAAATAAATAATAAAATATAAAATAAAATAAAAAAAAATATATAAATAATAAAATAAAAATATAAAAATAAAATAAAAAATAAATAAAAAATATAAATATAATATAAATATAAAATAAAAAAATATAATAAAAAATAAAATAAAAATAATAAAAATAAATAAATAAAATATAAAAATAATAAATAAATAAATAATATAAAATATAATAAAATAAAAAAAAATATAAATAATATAAATAATAAAAAATAATAAATAAATAAATAAAATATAAAATATAATAAAATAATAAATAAAAAATAAAAAATAAAAAAAAATAAAAAAAATAAAATAAAATAAAATAAATAAAAAATAAAAAAATAAAAAATAAAAAAAAAAAAAATAAAAAAATAAATTTTAAAATTTAAAATAATAAAATAAAATAAAAATAAAAAAAAATAAAAAAAAATAAAAAAATTAAAATAAATAAATAAATATATAATAAAAATAAAATAAAAAATAAAATAAAAAATAAAAAATAAAAAAAAATATAAAAATAATAAAAAATAAAAATAAAATAAAAAATAATATAAAAATATAAATAAATATAAATAAATATAAAAAAAATAAAAAAATAAAATAAAAAAAATAAAAAATATAAAAAATAATATAAAAAAAATAAAATAAAAAAAATAAAAAATAACATAAATATATATATATAAATATAAAAATATAAAAAAAATAAATTAATAAAATATAAATAATATAATAAAAATTAAAATATATATAAAAAAAAATAAAATAAATAAAATAAACATACTTAAATATTATATAAATAAATAAAAAAATCAAAATATAAATAAAATTATAAAAAAATATATATATTAAAATCTAATAAAATATAAAAAATAAAATTATAAATAATAAAATAATTAAAAAAAATAAATAAATAAAAAATAAAATAAAAATAAATAAAAAAATAAAAATTATAAAATATAAATAAAATATAAAAAATAAATAAATAATAATAAATAATAATAAAAAAAAATAAAAATAAAAATAAAAAATATAATAAATAAAATAAAAAAATATAAAATAATAAAAAAAAATATAAATATAATATAAAATAAAAAAATATAAATAAAAAAATAATAATAAAAAAATAAATAAATAAAAAATAAATAAAAAAATATAAAAATAAATAAAATAAAAATAATAAAAATAAATAAAATAATAAATAAAAAAAATAAAATAAAAATATAAAAAAATAAAAATAAATATAATAATAAAAAAAAATAATAATAAAATAAAAAAAATAAATATAAAATAATTATAAATAAAAAATAAAATATATAATAAAATATAAAATAAAAAATAATATAAAATAAAAATAAAAATATAAAAATAATATAAAAATAAATAAAATATAATAAAATATAAAATAATAAAAATAATATAATAAAATAAAAAATATAAAATTAATAAAATAATAAAATAAAAATAATAAAAATATAATAAATAATTAAAAAATATATAAAAATATAAAAATTAAATAAAAATATAAAATAATAAAAAAAAATAAAATAAATTATAATAAAAAATAATAAAATAAAATAATAAATAAAATATAAATAATAATTATAAAAAATAAAAAAATTTAAATAAATAATAAAAAATATAAAATAAATAAAATATATAATAAAAATAATAAATATAAAAATAAATAATATAAATAATATAAATAAAAATAATAATAAAAAATTAAATATAAATAAAAAATAATAAATAAATAAATAATAAATATAATAAAATAAAAAAATTAATAAATAATAAATAAAAATAAAAATAAAAATAATAATAATAATATATAATAAATATAATAAATATAAAATATATAATAATATAAAAATATAATATAATAAAAAATAATAATAAAATATAATTAAATAAAAATAAAAATAATAAAATAATAAATATAAATAAAATAAAAATAATATAAATAAAATATAAAATAAATAAAAAATAATATAATAAAAAAATAATAAATAATAAATAAAAAAAAATAATATAAATAATATAAATAATAAAATAAATAAAATAAAAATAATATAAATAAATAAAATAAAATAATAAATAAATATAAATAAATAATAAATAAAATATATAAATATAAAATAAATATAATAAAAAATAAATAATAAATATAATAAATAAAAATATAAAAATAATATAAAATATAAAAAATAATAAAATAATATAAATAAAAAAATAATAAATAATATAAATAAAAAATATAATAAATAATAAATATATATAAAAAATAAAAAATAAATAAATATAAAAATATAAAATAAATAATATAATATAAAAATAAAATTAAAAATAATAAATAATAATATAATAAAAATAATAAAATTAAATAATAAAATAAAATAAAAATATAATAAAAAATAAAATAAATAAAATATAATAAAAATAAATATAAATAAAAAATAATAAATAATAAATAAATATAATAAAAATATATAATAAAATAAATAATAATATAAAAATAATAAATAAAATAAAAATAATATAATAAAATAAAAATAATAATAAAAAAATAATATAAAATAAAATAAATATAAAAAAATATTATAAAAATAAAATAATATAAAAATAAATAATAATAAAAAATAAAATAAATAAAATAATAAATAAATAAATAAATAAAATAAAAATATAAATAAATATAAATAAAATAAATAAATATAAATAAAAATATAAATAAATAATAATATAATAAATAAATAAAATATAATAAAAAAATAATAAAATAAATAAATTAAATATAATAAAAAATAATAATAAAAAAAATAATAAAATAAAATATAAATAAATATAATAATAAAATAAAATATAAATAAAATAAAAAATTATAAAAATATTAAATAATATAAAAAATAAATAAATAATATATAAATAATAAATATAATAATATAAAATAAAATATAAAATAAATTATAAATAATAATATATAAAAATAAATATAAATAAAAATAAATAATATAATAATATAAAATAAAATAAAAAATATAATAATTATAAATAAAATAAAATAATAATAAAATAATATAAAATAAAAATATAATATAAAATAATATAAATAAAAATATAATAAAATATAAAAATAATAAATAAATAATAATATATAATAAAAATATAATAAATAAAAAAAATAAATAATAAAATAAATATAATAATAAAAATAATATAAAATATAAAAATAATAAATATAAATAATAAATATATAAATATAAAATATAAATAAAATAAATAAAAATATAAATATATAATAAATTAAAATAATAAAATAATTATAAAATAATAAAAAATAATATATAAAATAATAATAAATAATAAATAATATAAAATATAAAAAAATAAAATATAAATAATTTATAAAAATAAATAAAATATAATAAAATAATATAAAAATATAAATTATAAATAATAAAAATATAAATAAAATATAAAATAAAAAAATATAAAATAATAATAAAAATTAAAAATAATATATAATAAATATAAATAAAAATATAATAAATAAAATTAAATAATAAAAAAAAATTAATATATAAAATAAAATAATAAAAAATATAATAAATAATATAAAAATATAAATAATATAAAATATAATATAAAATAATAATATAAATAAATATAATAAATATAAAATAAAAAAAATATAATAAAATAAATAAATAAAAATAATAAAAATATAATAAATAAATAAATATAATAAATAAATATATAAAATATAATAAAAAAATAATATATATAAAATAAATAAAAAATTAATAAAATAAAATAATATAAAATAATAAAAATAAATAATATAAAAATATATAAAATTATAATAAATAAAATAATAATTATAAAAATATAATAAATAAAAAATAAATAATAATAAAAATAAATTAATATAATAAAATAATAAATAAAAAAATATAATAATAAAAATATATAAAATATAAATATTAATATAAAATA
>JAEDXX010000544.1:0-28673 GCA_021725515.1 Epicauta chinensis
ATAGTATATTAAAGAACAAGTGTCAGAAGTCGCCTATTATTGCACGAGTCGAAGTTTAGAAAACGAGCGGCGGAGACGCGAGTTTTCTAAAGGACGAGTGCAATATACAACTTCTGACACGAGTTCTTTATACTATTTTTTCTATTTTGCATGTTTTGTGCCCCTTTTTACAAAAAAAATGCGAGATTTAATATTTAGGGAAATTGGTGGGAGTTGGTGTTACTAAAAAAAAACAATTGAACATTCAGCTAGGAAACTTCGATTGTTTTATTTTTCACTCTTAGTCAATTGTTTTTTTCGCCAAATTGCTTATTTAACAATGAGTGAAGAATTTTCATGTACTCCACCTGAAATAAGGGAAATTGCTGAAAGTGTAGGAAGCAATTTACTACCCGATAAATCCAAAGATCAGTACGAAAAACGGTATATTAAGTATCTTGTTTTTATGATTTTTGACAGTTGTCAAAATCAATGAAAATGTTACCAATCTAGTGGAAAAAAAAATCCTACTATTTTACTTTTCAGCACTAGTTACGAAATGTGCACATTTCGATACAGTAGCGAGTTTAATAATAGCGCTATTATTGACGCAAAATAGAAAAAGTTATTGTAGCACCGATTTTGTACTAATGCTCGTGTATTTTATTATCAAAACATGTGTCGAGCAACACTAAAATAGAACAGCAACAAGTAAAATTCTGTCTAGTGCTAGTGCAAGTGTAAATGTCAGTGCCTTTTAAATAATCATGTTGTTTCTTCTAATACTAATAGTTTTTCTTTCAATTTTTGTCGCATTGTGCAACTATCAACTGGAAGTAAAATGTGAGTTTTTTTTCCTCCGAAAAGGTCGATTTTTACATTGCTTTTATGACACTTTTCTATATGACACCAAAATGTTTTTATTATGGATTTATGTAAAATTCGACAGAGAATTGTCATAATTATTTTGGAGAGTTACGAAATGTGCACATTTTGATACAGTAGCGAGTTTAATAATAGCCCTATTATTGACGCAAAATAGAAAAAAATACATTTTATCTACGACTTATATATAAAGTGACTATTATACGTGTGGTTTTGCAATATAATGTCCTATATTATTTCCTACAATTTTCTTATTGGCTTGCGAGAGGGAATAATGGTCATTATTCCCGCTCGTAAACCAATCAGAAAATACTATTTTCCTTAATTTTCTCTAATGTTAAAAAAACCATGGTAACTACAAAAAATAAATAAATCGCCACTTTTAACTAATAGTTCAAAAGTGTCCGTTTTCTGCGCGATTTTATAAACAAAAATGATGATGAAGGTAAATGTTCTTGTACATCACCAATACCTGTACATTTAGAAAAAAGTCGTAGATAAAGTATAGTATACAACTCGCTAAAATGAGTGCTATTAATACCTCGAATGATTACAACACTCGCTCACTTCGTTCGCTCGTGTTTTAAACTTCATTCTCGGTAATAATAGCACTCATTATAGCGTCGTTGTATAATATACTATTATACATAAATATTTAACAGACAAGGCAGTTAATGGTTGTTTGCATTTTATTTAGAGCCCAAGCGAAATGTTTCCCCCGGGCTTCAGAGCTGCTAAATCAGGGTCTGTGTTCAATTATATATTAGAAATTTGATATTAGACTGTATTTACTACATAATCTACGTAAACTATATTTACTACATCAAAAACTACCCGTAGACGTAGTTTATGTAGTAAATATTTTTTACATGTACTTTTCCGAACCCTGATTATAATTAATAATAATTAATATTAATTAATTAATTAAATGATAATTAAATAACAATTAATTAATTAATTATTAATGGATAAATTAATTTATTATTGATAAATCAATTAATAATTAATTAATACTTAATTAATTAATATTATAGTAATATTTTATTTTATATATAAAATAAAATAAATGATTATTAATAAATAATAATTAATTAATTAATTATCATTTAATTATTAATTAATTAAAAAGTTAATATTAATTTTTATAATAAAGTTCTCGAAATAATAGATATTTAGCTAAAACAAAATTCACCTTGTTTTTTTCAATTGGTTTTGTTTTTTAAAACTCATTAATCTGCGACGCATATTGTTGTCTAACAATTTGAAATAATTTTCTTAAAAAGACCATCTGTTAATCTGTCCAATATATAATAATAACTAGTAAACCGCGGTCATCGAACACGGCGCAAAGAGCCACCAGCGCCCTCTAGAAGAACTAAAATCACGGGACATATTCGTTAACTTTTTGTGCTGTTTCGTCCATTGAAGTTACAGGGGGCTGTTGATACTTTAGGGAATGACCTCGAATGAAGACTTCTACGTTATTGGCTTTAGGATACGTTATGAGATAGCGCTAGACATTCACCTTCATTTGTTATAGAACTAGTATACCTATCTCTGTTTTAACTTAAGGCTCTATCCGGATGGTGGATCATCCACTGTTGAGTTGTGCTCCGTTGATTATACTTTTTTTTTACCAGGGATTGAACATTTCATGAAGAACAGCTATTTACTGTACAAGGTGGTAAAGTCGTACTTTATCCAAGAGCGGACAAGACAAATCCGCGAGTGGATAAAGGGACTTTACCACCGTGTGCAGTACAAGATTTTGTTTAATACTAACTTTTAAAACTCTTTATAACCTTATAAACAAGAATTGTTTTTGTTTTCTGGAACATGGATGTGAATCCTGGAAAAATAAATCCATACCGACATCAAGCCGATTAACGACTATCACTGACATAAATTTTATTTTATTCTATTGACAAACAAAGGAGAAGAACAACAGACCACATACAACGGTCCAAGCCAGAAGCTGTGTTTCGATTGTTCGATTGTTCCAGTGCTTTGATGATTGTTATAGCTACTGTCAGTCCCACCGGAAACTGTAGGCACCTCCGTACATTACCGATTTTTGGTTGGCCGATAGTTTGATAAAAATCGGACTGATATCCTCCGTTTTCTCCGGTTAAACAGTTAGTCGGCATTAATTCTGCCGATACTGTATGTCTCTAAATACACATCCATAGCGCCTGCCCGATTGCAGTCGGTAAATGAGCGGACTTCCATCAGAGAATATGCATTTTATACAGTCATCCGATAATAAAAAAAGAATTCGGTCTCTGATTTGACAGATTAGACGGCGAGATTTTAATCGACAAGTGTGCACACTTGCATATAACCCAATACATTTTGACAGCCAGATCAAACTGTCGGCCAACTAAAAATCGATAGTGTGCGATGGGTCTAAATATTAAAATTTGAACAGTATATCTGCCGGAATCATTGAGATACGTGGGAGAAATTCAAATTTTTTAATTACAATTAAAGCTTCGATGATATCGACCATTAACTTTTTCACACTGAAAGTGTGAATTGATTTTTCGGAGAAGAGTCATTGAAAATTTTCAGTCCTTCCCATTGTTCGTCGGACTCAGATAAACAGACTTATTCTAGCGATGCTCTTTTCTTTTGTGCTTGAGGTATAGATATAGATCGTTCTATTGCGTTTTATTTATAATTCACGAATAGAGTGGCTACTAGTGTATGGTAAACATTAGACGTGAGAGAGAGAGAGAGAAATGAGGAGAAATCCTTATAAAGCTGAGAAAATCGTCTGCAAGCATAGGGCAACTTTCGGTGATTTGTTCTGAAAAAATATGTTTAGGACTCTCGGAACATTAAGTTACAAGACTTAAAATCTTATGCACTAATTTTTGAAGTTTTACGCTGATTAGGTGCAGTAGCCAACTTCTTCTTACCTTGGCAACACTACGAATCATACTGACTGAGTAAAATTTATAGCAAACTAGTATTAGGATACGTTCATGTCGCACCTTACAAGCCCTAGATGAAGCCTTCAAATGTATAATTATTGTAATATTAATTTCGAGCATTTAAAAAAATGCGGCTCTACATTACCTACACCTACCATTAACGATCTTGTGTAATCATCTGTCGCACCTATTCTGTATAGCAACATCTGATGGTGCGCGTCTTTGATGTGCGTTGAATTGTTTTTGTTTCCTAATTAGTTTGATAGAAACTCTGATTTTCAATAGGAAGCGAAAGTTTATAAGGAAGTTCATCTTTGAAATTTAAAATCTAGAAATTGGTACCAATGTTTTTGACAATTAATTCCTTAAAAGGATGAAATAAGGGACGAATATTTCTCTAGGAAATTGGAATCGAACGCACGACTAGTTAATCGATAAATGTCATCGGTTTCTAAATTTCTTTTTATTTATTGTAAAATAATCTAATAGAGACGTTAGACTTTTTCAGAATTGGATGTCTTTAGTAGTACGGAAAATTCAATTAAATGCATCCGGAAATTGAATCAATTATTTAATTTGTTCAAGCAATTACAATTCCAATATGTGCACCAATGAATCGGAAAAATTAGGTCAATATATTTTGTTGTCAGTTGAAATTAGTTAATAAAAAAATAGAGCCGTGATAAATGTAATTCTAAGCCAGCGCAATTGTGAGGACTTTTTGCCGTTCAATTGCTATTTTATTCTGTTTCACATGGAAACATAACTGAAGCCTACGTAATGTACGTAGATATAAACACACGTTATTGGGAAATTTTCAATACATTTAGCGTAAAGTATCTATGAGTAAAAGCCTCTCCCAAAATCTCACTTATATAAATTCTATAGTACAATCGTAATGAATTACATTACAAACAGATAGTAAGGTATAGATTTGTATCTATACAGAGGGTTTCAGTCCAAGTCACCACCTTCGATAGCTCCATATCAAATTGACCGAATTTTCCAATTAAAAAGAGTTAACAACTATAAATGACGGCAGTAATATCATTTTGTTTTATCGCTTAACACAAATTCAAACCGTTTCAAGATTTTCTTTGTTTTCTTTGTTTTCTTATTAAACAATTATGAACATTTGTTGTAAGTTCAATTGCCTTCTTAAATAACAGAAATTGATTTTTAACAGAGATTGTTACATTTGTGGATTACAGAAGTTTGTGCACCTGATGCAATTAAACAAATGTAACATAATTTAAAAAGGGCTCATTAGAATATCTTAAAATCGGCAACAACCCCAAAAAATTTTCAATTACAATATGACATAGACAGACCTGAAATTTTCATGCTACAGTGAAACCTCTATTTACGGATAGCTCCCTAATAAGGTCATCGCTCTTTGCGTACACTTTGCTCAACATACATACTAAATCTTATAAATAGAAATTTCCACTTCCAATACCTTCCTAATACGGACGCCCCAATCCGGACACTTTTTCCAAGTCCCGTGGGTGTCCGTATTAGAGGGGTTTTACTGTATTAGTATCGTCTTTTATCACTGACTGTACTGCGTTGTAGTAGTAGTCTCTCGACATCTCTCTAAAGTAGACATTTTTTTAAATTTTTTGTTAAAACCGATGGAAATTAAGGAATAATTTTTTGTAGCTCAATACAGTCTTCTAATCGCATTCTGCTAACATATTTTTCTTCAACGCTTTATTATAAATTGCAAATAGTTGATTTCGATTTTCCAAATTTACAGTGGTCTAATTCTTTTTATTAAAAGGACTTTTTAGGTGAAATAGTTTACATTCTTGAAGGTTGCATTCGAATATTTTAATCATTGAAGAAGTTACGAAAAGTGTTGTCTTGAGCTGAAACAGTCTGTATACTTACAGCCGACAAGTGAAGATCTTTTGTCTATTTTTTTATGGAAATCTAGCACGTCAGGCATTAATCACTCCTTTGCCTCATCTTACATTCGGCGCCAGGAGTGCATTTTTCATCTTTTGCCTCAAGGTTCGTTACATCCTGCAGATCCTTGTAATTATTATAAAAGCACATAAATTTTCCATCGATTTTACTAATATTGGATATTTCAAAGTACTACTTTTGATTGTGTTGTTGTCCATTGAAAAATAAGTGATGCTTATGTTATCGGCGCTTAAGCCGTTTTAAGGGGTGAAATTCGACACTCAAAGATCCTTTAAAATACGGGTACGTATAAAGTTTTGCATATTAGGACTATAGTAATCAATACTAAACCAATTTTATACTATTTGTGATATCAAATAATGGAAATACACAGTTTCAGATACCATCTGCCTCTGTTATAAGGGAGTAGCGCACCCTTCAAAGACTTTGAACCTCCATAAAAATTTATTGCATTATCCGATTTTAATAAAAACAACGTCAGTTATTAGAGCAAAGAAAAAAAAACGTCTACCCTAAGTATACAGACTGTTTCAGCCCAAGACAACACTTTTCATATCTCCTTCAATTATTAAAATATTCGAATGAAGGAGTAGTTTTAGTAAAAAAAATGCTAGACTACTCTGTAAATTTGGAAAATTGACTGTATTCACCTAAAAAAAATCATTTCTTAATTTCTATCAGTTTGGTCAATAATTTATATTTAGTATGTATGATTATGATAAAGTTAAAACTAGATTTTATCTACAAGGGCAAGGTGAAAGGTTCTCAGCCTGACAATGAAAGACTATCATTTTCAGTTGAAAAAAGATTTTACTTTTTTACATAATCTCCCTTGTCTTCAACACAATTTGTCCATCGAAAGTCTGGAAGGCTGTTAAAATATTCATCTACTCAACTTCTTCATTGGACGCCAAGCAGTTGCCAGAAACAAATTTCTTCAAGTGTGAGCAGAGATGGAAGCCTGAGGGTGCCAAATCAGGAGAATAAAAGGCCAAGTAAATCTTACCCCAAATCCAGCAGTTTTCTCATTCCAACAAACTTTTCTCAGCACCTGCGCTATCCTGGTGAAAGATTCTTCAATCCAGACCTCTTCTCGCGAATTTTGACATCTAGCTGGTCAAGAAGGTTAGAGTGACGTGCGACCGCGTTTAAATCCAACTGCCTAGTTTTTAACGGTTAACATTGAAGGAGCAGAGTTCCCTTAAACTTTTGTCAACTGCGGATGAATTTCCTTAGGGCTTAATCTATCTAAACCGAAGAATTTTATGATCACATGATATTCAAGTTTATCCATTTTAAGGAAACACACGCTAGACGTGTACTGCAAAAACTCGTTTACACTAACTACTTGAGCGAACAAGTCATAAAATTTCGCCGATTGGAATGCCATCTTTTGATCAGGCAGAAAACTTTTCACATCTACCCTCTTTGCACTCATATATTAATAGTCTTTTTTGTTTTAAATCTTACTCCATTTTTTTTACGTACGTATTTGTGGCAAAAAAACTGCAAGGATCTTCGGCATTGTGTTGCTATCAGCTTCAAAAAGTAAGTATAAACCTTTTATTGTATCACTTTCTTTCAAGTACGTACTTTATTTATTTGAAACCAAAAAAAACTGAAATTATTGGTAAACCATCTCAAAGACAGACTTACTCGCTTCTGAACAAGTCAATTAATGCAACTCTTAGTAACGCTACTAAGTTTAAATCTAAAATCTTTGAGGGATTTAAAGTTTTTATCTGTAATCACGCAATCCCCCATTTATTTCCCGTTGCGTTTTGTCGGGATAAAGTTGAATATAATACGATAGAAATTTATCTGTGTTTTAAATTAAAAATGTAAAATCCTCTCTAGAGATTCTTACAAATAAATTTCAGCTTTACTTAACAACAACAAGATGAGTATTGGATTTTTTTTGCGTAGTTGTTATTGTTGTTAGTAGATTGAATTTTATGTGTATTATTATTTAATCTAAATCTATGAATTTATTAAAGCGTTTCAACCCTTCCAACTCAATCACACCATACTAATCAAGCTGTTATTATTATGTAAAAGCTCTCCTTGAATATTTGTAGCGATTTTACATGTAATCACTTCATTTTAGAAATGTTTAACGTGTAGTTTAGCATTATTAAATTGATGCATGTTTGTATAAAATATATAAAAATACGAAAAATGGACTATTCCCTTAGGAGGTGCTCTAATATTTTCCTTGTAAATTTGAGATGAATTTAGTTTGAAAGCGTAAACGCTCCTGTTCTTTTATTTTCACTGACCAACGAATAAATGTTAAGCGATTTTGATGGATACTGTCGAAATCATCAAGTGTTATTTCAAAAAGGATTCTTCTGTTGTTGTGATATCTACAAGAACATATTTCGTTTCGTATTCCTTCGAATGAATGATTGATTACTATTCATTTGATAACAAGTGAACAAAGTTTTAAAGAAGGGAAAAAAAAAGAATGCGAAAAATTTCGTCAATACATTGATAAGGGTAAACTATGAAACATTTTCTATGTGGGTAGTTTTAATATGACAGCCGTGAAAAATATAGCAACATCTTTCATTGGTTCCATTGTATACGTTATTTAATAAATATGGGTGGCTTCAAAGTGGTTAGTGATTAGATATGCTATTATTTATGGCGGCTAGAAAGTTATAAATGAATAGCAATGTTTGACAACATAAGATACTTGAAAGTTGTAGAAAATCGGAAAGTGAGAGGAATAAGCGATTTCAATTTCCGCTATGAATCATAAAGGAATCGGAACTTTGAAGTTTATAAGTTTTTTGTTTGAAAATTTATCTAATGTGGTGTTTCCACATTATTTTGGTTTGCAAAAAGTTTTCCTAATAAGCGTTTCTCTGTTTCCATTGATGTACTATTACTATAGACTGAGGTGCGAAATATCATATTTCTACATGTAATAAATGTTGGCTAGATGTTTAAGCAACACACTAGACCCATTACAGGTAGAAATAGCGCTTATTACTATTGAAGCATATGTGAATAAAACGATTAATCTATTTTAAATTATCAAAGATCACTTTATTTCTTTAATATATTGATATGATAATTAAAAACAAAGTTAAATACATTAATTAATTTAAAAATGATCAAAAAAGATTAATCTCCAATAATTATTTCTTATTGTTAATAATACTAATATTAATATATTTCAAAATTGAAGAAATTTGAAAAATTGTATTAGCTAAGTTACGTGATGGCTTAATGGATCCTCATCTAAAATATGTTCATTTCGATTAATAAACATGTTAAAAATAATCTTTTTTTGTGATGTACAATTTTAATAAAAAATAATTTCGTTTATAAACTGTTCTTCATGGGAACTTTTCCCCAGGATTTAATTTTTTTGGGTAATTTATTAAGCCCCAAGTATCGCATGATGGCTTAAAAATTTATAAAAATATTTAATTTATAATAATTTATGAAAAAACATAAAATTTTGTTGACCAAATTTTGGAGGGGGTCCGTTGTGCCCCAGTGGGTCCGTCATGCCCCACGCACCACTATATATTAATAACTGTCAAGCTAATTTTTAACAATAATGTGAATTATTGCTGCCTACCTATGTAGGAAACAAATATAAAATCTAGTGGTGTCCAACCAAAATGGAACGTTTCACATAACTCTTTACTCTAGAATATTTTGCGTGTATGTTAAAGGATCTAAGAAAAAATCAAGACTCCAAAAGATTTCCCTATATAGCTAATTTGTGAACGTTAAAAATATCGCAGCAATTTTTGAAATTCATACAGTAAAGAAAGGAGCACCTTTTATATCGAATATTCGGTCTACTTTTGTGGTCAAAAAAAGCCGTCCAAAATTTCTTGATCACAACTGTATAATATAAGGAAAAAATACACCTGGCAACGCCGCAATTAAACTAACAACATTGCAATTAAATTGACCGTGGTGACAACTGACAGGTGAACGTTCTATGGTGAAATAATAATGCCCTTTTTAGCCCTTTTTAGCCCTTAGTGAGCATCAACAGTGAAAAGAAAATATGTGCCAAATTTAAAGTCTATCGTGATAAGTGAGTCAGTGATAAGATCTCGTGATAAGTGAGTGAATCAGTGAGTGGTAAATCGCTATTATATATACCTAAAGATTTAGAAAAATTAGCAAGTTTAAGTAACTTTCCCAATAAAGCTAATTACTAGCTGGGCGCATCCACCAAAACGTCACTGTCCCGTTTATACGTTCCTTACTTATTTGGAAAACTTTTAACTTTATACGCATATTCTTATTTTTATTAAATTATAAGATGAACCATCGATTAAAAGAAGCGGATGTACCGTTTGGCACTTTTCTTCTCCCTCAGATCCATTTCTTTGAAGTTTTCGTTTGAACGTCAAAAACACTTTTACTTTAAAGATTGACATTAATGATGCTCTGAATAATGAGATTATACTTTCACATTTTTCAAGACTTTTAGTTTAAATGTGATTATTTTTGATAGATTTTTTTTTCTTGAGAAATAAAAACTTTATCACTTATGAACTTATTGAAAACGAATAGATATGACAAATACACAATTCAGTTTCTATCGAACAGTATTCTGACATTATTATCGGGAATTATAAAGTTTAGGCTGAAATCATAAGTAACTTTACCCTTCAGTCTGCTAAACTTTGAACAAGACAATCACGACAGAATAAACGATACATGACGAAAGTTTACCTAAGCCACAGCGATAATTATTAGTTTACTATGCTTATTGGTACGAATTTATTGATTTAATTTCACAATTATGTGTGAATCTGTCGTCTCATGAAATATTAAACAGTTTGTTGTATGACGATTTTAAATTAAGTTTTGTTTGTTTTCGTTCCTTTCCTCTCATGATGATGTAATAATAAATATGTAGATTAAAACGCTCTAAAAATTCAGAATTTGATTTGGTTCGGTGCAAAAAAATAATAGTTGTTAATGATCTATTTCATGTGTGAAATTTGGGGATGAGTAAACCGGAATTTCATTATACACAACGAAAATAATTTCGTCACGTCATGATTTGATTTCTTGTCACATCGTAGTGGGTTTATTTTTCATTTTTTTATTTGGATCAAAACGTCTCTTTTGTAAAAGTTTTAGATTCAGATGTAAATTTTTTTTTCCTGTTTACTTCTAATTCTATCATAGAATTTCAAGAAACTTGACACAAAGGCTGTAAACAAAATATTTATATGCGAACAATGCAGCCCTTTAATGTTAGAAGGACATTGAGTAAGTTGGGGTAATTAGGGATCAAAGCTGTAATTATCGTATATTTGTGTATTCACTCCATCTAATCGGATGAATCTAATGAGCAAAAGATGGTGTGTCGCATCTTTGTCGACATCGTCAACCAACTTGAAATAATTAAGGAAATGCTTTCAGTGTCTGCTTTTGGTGTTTACACGCTTCTTTGTACCGGTTTTTTCAATGTCTTTCACCCTTCTCAGATGCTTATCTTTGCTATTATATCTTTTAATTCCAGATTAAAGGATGGAGAAGCTTCTTGGGGTCTTGAGTTTTTCTGTATTTTATTGTTGTTTCGACTTTTCTTACCAAAATTGGGAGACAGTGAGTGACAGAGAGACAGTGGAGGTGGAGCAGAGACAATTAAAGTCACTTCTACTGTATCTCTCTCACTCTCTCTCTATCTCTATCTCTCTCACGTGTACAGTGTCTTTTTCACTTCTACTGTCTCTACTTCAGTTTTGATCACTTTTGTTGGATCAGAAGCGTTTTTCCCTATAGTACCAACCAATTTAAGTCTGTACTACCTCTAAACTAGAGTAGATGTATTCTTATTACTGTAGCTTTTTAAGGCGCCTAATACTGTATGCTGCGCCTGGGGCCTCAATTGACTTTAATCCGTCTCTGCTAGTATTCCACCTTCGCTCCTGTTCCCTGATATCTAAACGTAATATAGATCCAACAGAGTATGTTTTGCTCAACTGTTTAGATCAAATCTTTAGTGTTATTATCGTCACTCATGTGTTGCTTTTATCATTCATCGTTTACTATTATTTTAGCTGTTTAGCAAATATAATCTACTACACTACACGACAATTTAATAAATATTGTTCTTAATTTATTTACATATTCCTTCATGTATATACAAATTTTCATTTAGAATTAAATGAAATTAAATCTACCAGATTTGAATACTTCGTTCAATATTCATATACTTGTTTTTGGTATCTAAATTCTCATTGAATACAGAAAATGATCCTTCAGTGTTCCCCAACTTAATGGAAATGTCAAGTATGTGGAAAATTCCTTGATACAGATTGTTCCAGCCTAAGCAATCACCTTTCATAACTTCTTCAATTATTGAAACATTCGAATGCAATCTTCAAGAACTCAAATTACGTGATTTAAGAAGCAGACTCAAAATACCCCTTACCTAAACATTGTTTGAGTTCATGAAGGTTGCATTCGAATGTTCTAATAATTGAAGAAGTTATGAAAGGTGGGGCTGGGACAGTCTGTATGTATAGAATATTGATTTTAATATTAATATTAATATATTTAATGTGTGTACATTTAATTAACTGTAAATATTTGAGTTGTGTAATTATATAAATTCAATCTGGATTTAATGAAGAAAGGAAAACTCCAAGGTATATTTGAATAAAATTTTACGACAATAAGATTATAATTTCAAATGAAATAATCTTAAATGTCGCAATCAAGGGTGGATTTAGATTTAAACGGCACGATTTGGGGGGGGGAGGGGTATGGCAAAATTTGAAAAGTAAGCAAGGTAAGCAAACGAAACAAAATGTTAGATTGCTCCTCTTAATTTTTAAAATATGGGAAAGTAGACAAACTCGGGAAATACCTACGTTTTTTCCGGTCTCATCTTCCTGATGTTTTGTCCACAATGTGGCGATTTGGCAGATGTCGAAGTGATCTCTCTCGATATGAAACACGGAATGATTGCTGTACTTATACCGTCAACGTTAATCATTCAACAAAGCATTCTTGTTATCTGTTGTTACTGTTTTTGTGTGTTTAGGTTCTGGCGTCCAGATTTTGTTAAAGAGCAAACCTTCCTCTTTGCGAACACGCATGATTTTCGGCAACGTTATGCAGGATGGGGCAGCATGACTTCTTTACTTCGTAACGCAATAAACCAAGGAGTACCCAAGATATCTGTTTTTTTTTTTCAAAATGTAGGAAATCTTATGAAGTTTGCGATTAGATGGTCCTTAAAATCGTGTCGGCCAAATGACGCCCCCATTGTCGATATACTGGGTTGATTGTTGGCTTTCAGGGCTTCAAGATTCCATGGGCGGCTGTTAAACACGCGAGATTTTAAATAACCCTACAAAAAGAAGAAACAATGGTCCAAATCGCTTGTCAGTGAGATGAGGCGCCCTTTGAAGAATATCCGCAACAAAGCCATCGAAACTCTCGCAATGTGAGACGTTGCTCTATCCTGTTGGAACCATACGTCCCCTAGGTACAGTTCATTAAGTCGTAGCAAAAAAACTCCTTAAACATATTCACATAACGGTATGAATTGAGTGCAACCGTCTGCTCATTCTCTTAAAAAAACCATGACCTTTGGAGAGTGCAAAGGCCTCTGATGGAGTTCTCGTGGGTTGTTTTTAACCCAGTACTGCATGTTTTGCATATTCACACACCCACTCCAGTGAGAAACACAATTGCTTGGTCAGGGACATTTTTAAGGAGCGTTTCACAAGCATTTCTTCGAGAATTAGAGTCGCGTTCGGAAAGTTGCTGCACAATGGTCAACTTGTACGGATAGAGATGAAGGCCGTTGTGAAGAATTCGTCGCATAGAACGCGTAGACATTCCAACGGCTGACGCATGTTTGCGAACAGAACGCCGCAGAGATTGCAAAATCGATATTCTTACTTCTTCGACGTTTTCAGGTGATGTGACTCTGGTTTTTCTTTTCTTCACATTTCCACTTTCTCGGAACGTAGTGATCCAATAAAGGATCTATTTCCAGTCCGAAACAGGACCTAAGGGAGCGAGCTTACTGAACTCCCATTGGAAAAGTAGGGCGTCTCAGCAAACGCTCGCTCCTCGTTACTCTATCGCATGATGATAGCTGATCGAAAAAGTAATAAAACTTTAGAAACTCTCCTATCAAATGATGCCACGCCTAGTCCTCCAAGTAACTGTTGAACGCTAGCGCATTCATTTCAAAAAAATAAGTTATGCTGCCCCATCCTGTAAATACATTGATTACAGCCGATCCACAATAATTCTAAATTTCACATCGGAATACGTTCACATGACATCTAAAGCTGTCGATCGCAGTTGTGGATCAAACGTCAGCGAGAAGAAATACCGTATTTCATTCAAAAGATCGACAGTGAAAGCTTACATTCTATAAAGAAGTCTAGTCGGAATTTATCCCACGGTTTTGTACCTGTTCCCTGGAGACAGCGTATTCCCTTTTTTACATCATTAGTTGTACATCCAACCTCAAATCAATTCTCCAATCAACAATAACAGTTCCAATTTGTTCTTTCATCATTAATGGACGTCTTCTAGTCTTGATGATGATGATGATGATGATGATGATAAAGATGAAGATAGTTGTTCAGCTATTTGTTCTCCCATATTATGTAATGGGAAATACTAGATTTATCCAAAGATTTTTTTGTTTTTATAAATTGTAATTTAGGTGATATTCGAATGTTATGATAGGATTATTTATAATCTTTTAATGCAACAGATTTATATGAAAATATTTCTATCTCTACCAACTATAAATAATTTTAATATATGGTGATAACAATATAGTGATTACGTTTTAATACCAAATGGAAATAACAATACAGTAAAGCACTGTTAATGTATAGGGGTTGCCAGTTTATTTCATGATTATTTAGAATTTATCATCGTACACTGACTCAATACCGGACGACTCCTTTCCAAGAGCTACCTATCTTTAGATTTTAGTATTAAATCACATTTCTTTAGACCTCATAAGATATTGAATCTTGAAGGCTGTTTCATGTAAATTCAACTTTCCGAAGGCGTGGCTCATATTGTTGTTGTATTGTTATAAATCGAGAGCAAAATCTTTCGAGACTCTTAGAAATTTATCATGAAACCATCTAAAATTTATTGCATTTTTAAATGATTCAAATTTTCAGCAGACCTAATAATCTGTTATCGTTAAATTGATGATAAATTCGAAAATCTGGCAACCGAGGAATATTATTGTAAACAATAAATACAATCGATTCGGTTTAATGGAGCCGTTCATTTGGGCGAAATCTTTGAAAACGAAAATCAAATAATAGAGGCAACATTGCGTTTAGCAAAAGAAAGAAACAGCATCCCCAAAATTTCAAGCCACAAGCCACCAGTGCTTAAGAGTGGGTAGGAGCTCTACCTCATGCCGAACCTCAGGTAGAATGTTTGCTTTAGGACTTTGCTGATCATTGTTTTGAGAAAATTTATAAAATTTTCTCAAAATAATGATCTACTTTATCGCCTAAAAACTCGAAGGTAAAGTAGCACTTTACCTACCTCAACTGTAAAGTGTTTAGTTTACCCTTGAGGTGGGTAAACTCCATAGCAACCAACAGCAAATAAACAAAACCAATTGCTTGTTGTTTAGAGAAATGCAATAGAGACCAACAACAATTGACAACTGTATGAATAGTTAATGTCAAAAAAAAAAGAGTTTGAAGGGCAAGTATTATACAATATCTTGTACTGCACACGGTGGTAAAGTCTCTTTATCCACTCGCGGATTTGCCAAACTTCCACTCTTGGATAAAGTATGATTTTACTACCTTGAACAGTAAATTGCTATTACATCACTGAAATTGTAATCGAATCAATTATCGATGCAACTCCAGCATTTAAAGCCGTTGTATTAAAAGAACGGTTGAAACAATGATAGATTTCGCTTTTACATCCATTTTCTTGAAAACGAGCACCAATTAAAAAAAGAAGTGTTCCAAGCGCCCTGCAGAATAGATTGATCTACAATTTATATAAGTTTTCTTTAACTATATTGAAAACTGAAAGCAAAAAAACGAAATATGGGAAAACCTCCCTTTTGCAAAAATTTTCCAAAAAACTAAATGTATTAGAATATTTTTCGGATTTTAGATCGATCTTCTCTTCACCTTCTGAATTGTTTTCCAAAAACGATAAAAGCGATGCCTAATAATCCCCATATAATAGTTGTTTACTGTACAAGGCGGTAAAGTTATACTTTAACCACGAGCGGAAGTTTGACTAACGAGACCGGACGCCGAGTGAGACAAATTCGTGACTGGATAAAGGGACTTTACCACCGTGTATAGTACAAGATTTTCACAATATTTGTCCTTAAAACTCTTTTTAATTTACTTATTTTTTTTTTAATTATCTAATAAGTTATGACATTAATTATTTATGTAGTTGTCAATGGTTGTTGGTTGCTATTGGATTTCTCTAAACAACTAGCAATTATTTTTGTTTATTGCTATGGATTTGCTTGATAGTAAAGCTGGGTAAAGTAAACACTTTACCATTGAGGTGGGTAAAGTGCTACTTCATCAATCTCGTTTTTAGTCGATAAAGTAGGACTTTAACAGCAAGTATTGAACAAATCAATTTTCAGAATTAGTTTTCAGAATCCACTCTTAAGGTTGCTTTGCCATAATGTGAATTTCCTTTATTTGTAAACCAAATTCATGAGGATTATACCTATGTTTAGTTTTCAGTTGTTAATGTGCTCTTTTACAAATACAGAAACAGGCAGTGTTTCTTTATAAAATACAACTCTCGGGCAATATTTTTAATATCTCAGCTACTATCATATTTCTAGTCGATTTATTCATGAATTATCATTATTTGTAATTTACTCATAACACAAAATCAATACACCTAATGGTATAATTAGTTCTGAAAGTTCTACCAAAACGTTTAACATCTAAAAACAGTTAATAGAATTTTAATGTCGTCCTTTTGGAATATAAGAGTAAAGTGGCCGTCGAGCAAACGAGGTGGTTTTTCTCTCCATTTAATAATAAGATATTCGATTTAAGGTTACAATAAACTAAAACGATTTACGTACGTACACCTACATACTTTTAAAAGTACGTCTAACTGAGTTTTTGAAAACTTTGTTATCCGATAAGAATCAACTTTCAACAACCTACATATCCACTTTAATATCAACGCAGACAATCATAAATACTCGAATACGTTTCTTTATTCTATGTCAAAAGGGGATCTGAAAGTTGTGAATTGTTAGTAATCTGTTGAGTGTTGAAAAATACTATGTCGTGTCAAATGTAGACGATTATGAATACGTCTAGGATGTGTATAAAAGCGTTATTTTTTCTCCAAGTGTTTCATTTGTCTATGTTTTGTAAACGAGTCTCTATTTTTTACTGCAGCTTTTTTCAGATAAGACAATGATGGATTTGATTAGTGTTTTCAATTACTTACCACTTATCTACGGAACGATTGAACTATACAATCAATGATTGTATATAAGCATTCTATGCTTTTAACTTTAACAATGAAAAGTTCATACCATTTATCTTTTCCAAGCGATTTAGTTCATTCTTTCATGTCATGAATCGATCACAAAAAAAAATATATTTATAGAATCTTTCAAATTCAATCTTAATTGATATTTAATTTATTACAAACATGGGAACGTTTTAAAAACGATCATTTAAAGAGATTTTCTTATTATTTCTAAAATCAATTGAATTTGTTTGAAAAAAAAAACGTTGAATACTTTCAACCATCTGGTTTCGTTCCCTTTAGTTTTTGTTCTGGAATGCCATTCAACCGGCATATTGAAAACGAACAAACTGTCGCAACAGAAAACATTTCAGTATGTTTGGGTGGGATATTTTCGTTTAGGAATTGTAAGATTGACGTGCTAAAGTTTCCTTTTCTCGAAAAAATGGATTGTTTCTATTTCTAACACAACGTTTTTTTTTGTGCAACAAGTCCTGAAAATAACTTAGATTGATCGAAGATGCGGTGAAAGGCAGGGTGGGATTCAGTTTCTGAAGAACCGCTTCGGTGGCGATCCGGAGTTTCGGTGAACTTGAAAAAATTTAGGGACTCTGTTCGAATCTACGGAAGCTTCTTAATCAACTTTTTTATTGTTCGCTAATTATGAGGCCCTAGTATTGCACCTCCTTATACATACCTGAGACCTCCTTGTGTATGCTTGGGAGGAGAATGTGTCAGGTATGTGAAGGAGGTGCAAAATTTGGGCCTCCTAATTAATTTTAGACCGCACTTTGCAGTGTTGAGAGATAAAGTTGTTGTGGTTGTACATAGTGTGGAAAGGGTAATGAGGCTTGACTGGGGTTTGAGAGGAAGGTCAGCTAGAGTGGGGACCCTTGAAGCAAGGAGCGTACAGGAATGTATGATATCAGAAAGAATGATCGAATAAGTGGCGAAAATGTCAGATTAATGGTTGACATCCTGGAGAAAGTACTTTGGAATAAATGGCAAGATGGAGACTTGCATGGAGCATGGAGCTCCCGTTCCACCCCAAAGGAAATAAGCAGACGTAGTTGATCGGGCGTAACCCTCGTCCCACGCCTATGGGGGCCGTGTAAGTGAGCCATCGTGACAGTTATTACACGTTAAACAATTCATCGTTGGTTGGTTGTTCTGGTTCCATGTACAAATCACTATAATGGCTCGGTAATGATAAGACCAATTTTCATTAATTTGCAAAAATTTCCACAATGATAAAAGTAATGTATCACTAAAATAATGTGAGTGGAATATTTCGAAATTATTCTCTTTGATTTATAATATTTGATTATATAAATGAGATCAATTTAACAATATTAATGGTAATTGTAGTCGTTTTATTGAAATATTTCATTTCAAACATTTGCATAATAATATTGATAATATTGCAGATGCTAGAAATACGTTTTGTTGTTAACAAAAATCTCGTTGAACCTATCCGACAAATTGCTTTTATTAAATAACCGAATATCAAGAAATAATCAAATTTATGGTTCTCTATATGAGATTAGTCTCCATCTTTACTTCGTATATAATTCAGTTGCCTAAATTGGCCTGTCACATTGGTAAAAATTAATGGAATTCTGTGGCCATTCATCCACTATAACATTTGATATCAACTACATATTGTATTGTGTTTTGTATTTTTTCAATTTATCTTGATTTCATTTGATTTCTATTGTTTGTTCATTTATAGATATACGTTGTTTTCTCTGTTTACCATGCATGCATTTTAAGATAAAGCTTGATAGAATTTACCTATGAAAATAAAATTTGCACGTACTTTTATATTGTGGTGGTGGCAGTAGTAGTAGTAGTAGTAGTAGTAGTAGTAGTAGATTGCAAACTCCTGTTTGCTTCTAAGCAATCAGCCTTATAAATGATTTTGTTTACGACTTAGGCACCTTTGATGTATAATTCAGTTTGATAGATTGAACGTATTCAAAAACGTTAGAAAATTTGCACAACCGTTGCTTTTTCTTTTGGCTGAAACAAGTAGTTAACAGATAATAAAGCGACTAGCGAGTCGAAAGTCAACTATTGTGCGTTCACTATCGGGAGGGACATTTGCATGTTCAACGTTTGTTGTATCGATATATGGAGAGAATACTGCCGTCCCCCACGCACTTCTGCACCACCGAATCAGCACAGACTTTAAGTTCACAGCTCACAGCATCGTTTATTTCATAATTTGATAAAAATCAATATTTACAAGTATTGTTAAAATATTTTCCCAATATTGGGAAATTGTTTTAAACTTTCTAGGTTCTAAATCTCAATGTATATGTAAAAAGTTTGAATCCAGTGAAATTCTCCGTACAAACACAAGTTAACGGTAATGTTGAAAAGTTAATTAACTAATGGCACAAATTATCTGTGGCAAGCAAAAAAACTTCAACAAAACTCAAGAGAGTTATAAAAATTGTCAGCAAGTCGCAATAAATAGGAAAGTGAAAAGATTAAATCAGTTCGGATTTGTTCTATTATGTGCTGTTCAAGTCACATTCGTTTCAATTGCAGATTAATTTTAAGGTGAAATGACAACAATCGATGAAATAGTGGCATAATCTTTATATTCCATCTGTATTTTGAACAATAAGATGGATAAGCATATGAAATCTGCCTCCAGCGATTTGTGAGAATCCTTAAAGTTGATTGCTTTCTAATTAAAAAAATGTTTTCCTGAAAATTCCAATTTCCAATTTTCTAATGGAATTTTTCTCTGAAAATTTGTTGTTATGTTCGGGTGACATTGACTAAATTTTTATTCTTCTTTACTCGGAAAAATTTGCAACTTGATTTATTTGGTGCAACAATTTATTTTATCTTCAAACGTCACAAAAGTGACAGTTTTTGTGACTCAAATGACAAGGTAAAAATAGCATTTTGTGTGCCTAGGCGCTTTTTTCTTTTTTTTATAAGCTTAGGCAGACAAAATGACAAAATCTGTCACTGGCGTTTAATTTTATTCGTTGTATGAATTTTGTTTTTTGCATCGCCATGGAAGCAGTACTGCCAAGATATTGTGATCAGTTAAGATTTTAATTTTTAAAAACTTTTCAATATTAAAAAATGTTAAATTAAGACGTTTGAAGATAAACTAGTATATGTCATTCGGCGCAAAAGTGTCTTTGTGTGCTTCAGCTGACATGTCTGCCTCACTAACGTTCGGCAGACAACAGTCAGCTTCAGCACACAAAGTTCCACTTTTGCGCCTAATAACATAATCTACTATTTTTTCTTTTAAAAATACATGAAGAAGTAGGCCAAAACTTTTCCGTACTACTGATCTCGACTCACATTTATTTCAAAAATAATTTATTATCGTTGGACTGGACTAGACTGGAATTTTGTGATAAATCTATACACACTGTCCCAGCCCAAACAATCATCTTTCACAACTCCTTTAATTATTAAACTATTCGAATGCAACCTTCAAAATTTGAACTATGTCACCTAAGGACTAGTTTGAGCTAAAAAAAGTTCTTCAATCGTTTTGAAATTGACCGAATTTTCCAGTCGAAAAGAGTTTGGAACCACAGTATTGTTATCATGTTCAATCGCTTGTCACAAAATAAGAAAATTTTAAGATAATAGCCAATGTGGAAAATCATCGTTCGATTATTTACCTTCATTAAAGAAGTGTAAAAAAAGTTTTTCTATTTTGCGCCAAAAATAGCGCTATTTTTAAACTTGCTATTGTATCGAAATGAGCTCATTTCGATACTTGTGTAAAAATGGAAAATGTAGTAAATTTTTTTTTGCCTAACGTTGGTACTGATTTTGACAGCTGTCAAAAATCGTAAACAAAATCAACAAAATACATAGTAATTTTTTGTAACATATACAACCACTAATACATCAATCAAAAAAATCAAACAATCAATTGTTACATCAGTAAGACCAACTCCCACCAATTTCCCTAAATTTCAAAACCCGCAATTATTTTTTGTAAAAAAGGGCACAAAATATAATATAAAATAAGGGCTCGTCAGTTAAGCTGAAATGTTTTAATTTATCAAAAAAATTAATTCGAAAACTTCTGTTTTCTACAATAAATGATAAGAGTTCGCTTGACTACATATCACTGATATTTTTTTTCGATCAATTATTCAACAACTTTTTCTAGATTTATTTTCGACAAGTTTCGATCAATTGACTCCTGGATATTGTTGAGTTAAGATCGGTCGTTAAATTTATACGGACATGAAGTGCAGTGATATTTTGTGATATATCGTGATATTTAAAGTGTAGTGAAGTACAGAGTGTTAGTGCCAAGTGTTGTGTACATGGACCGGAGGAAGCTGTTGAACGAATTCAACCGCATGGAGTCGGGGGTAATTTCGACAAATTTCCCACTAATTTTCCATAATTTCGAACATGATTTTTTCTTATTTTATAGTGAGTATTGAAGATTGTTGCGGGATTGAGAAGAGGACGCTACAAAGGTAGGTTCGTTGCGGGATTGAGAAGAGGAATCCGTAAAAGGTAGGCTTTTGCAAATTCGTCTTTTCCAAGACCATGGACTAGTTTGCAAAAGAAATTGATATTTTCATATATACCCACTTCAGTTTTTACACGATGAATGCATTACCGAGTGATCCATGAAGGGCTGAAGCACTATATCGATCAAAATAAGTCGTGCAAAAATTGTTATTTTCAATTTTCAAATCATATTGTATCAAAATCGTGTAAAATAAGTTCGCCTAAAAACAGAATATATATATATATATATATATATATATAATGCTGTTCGAAAGGAAAACTATACATTTCCAGGCGTTTTCTTTCTCAATATTTAAGACAAACTTAAGAAGACTTAAAGTGAATATTATTGTTGAATGTAGGCCTTATGTTGAAGCTACGTTTCCATTCGTATGGTTATTTGGTTGCTTGGAATGACACAGTCCGCATATGTTCAAGAAAGAGGGCCAATTTTGTGCTTGCAATACGGCTACCCAAATATAGGGCACAGATGAAGGAATTGTAGGCCATTGGAAACTTCAAAAAAACTTCCAAAGGTGGATTTGGTAAATCAAAATAAAGGCATTCTTTAGGCAGTCTTTAGCCTAAAATTTTGACTGATGATGAGAGAATTTTTGAAAAACTGACAACTTGTACGAGGTTTGAAGATCTGTCACAAAATTGTTCTTTGTTTATGCCTGAATTTAAAACTTGTCTACTAGTAAGTAGTTCCTCCAGAAATAACACTTTCCAAACTGAATGAAACCTTGCGTCGTTGGCAGTAGTTCCAAAGAGTTCTAAGGTAGTACCTCAACTCTGTATTGAGCAAATTCATTAGAGTTAATACGATTCTATCTGTATAGGAGATGGATATATTTTCTAGAAAAAGCAATGACTTTTTTCAAACAATTCTAGTATATCAGTTTTCTTTTTTGGAAAATAAATGCCAATTCTGGAAACTCAAATTCCTACCGACATTTCTTCTTTGCAAGAAGCAAATCAAAAGTCAACAACATTGGATCTTTGTCCATCGTGAAATCCCTTTAAGGATTTTGAAAAATCTCTAGGGACGCTTAATCGGCTTGATCCTTTCTCTTTTTGTAGATACCTACTTTGACAAAATTTTAAACTCTTTGTGAAAGCAAGTCCATGAGTAATAGACCGTGTATTTTGTAATTGAATAGATTAGATCTGTCGTATTATACTCAATATGTTTTGGTTCAGTGCGTAGAACAAACGTTATCACCATCCTTGACACGCCCATACATATCCAATATTCATCCATAATTGTTTTACATGACATCCACTATCGGATTAGCGATTTTTCCGCATTTATTAGAGTTTCTTGGACGATGCTTAGCTGAAATTTTCTTGAATTGTTTTCATTCCGCTTAATACCGCTTCTATTTGTAATTCTTCATAAATAATTCATTGTAATCTAATGCGCTCGATATAGATAAGGAAAAGCTATTTACATCTCAATTTCCGTGTTATTTTAGATTGAAATCTCGATCAATTAATGTTTTATATTCTGTATTCTCTGATATTACTTACCATAAAAGTTTTTAATCTGTTGATTTCTACTAAAATCAGGGACGGATTTACCATGCGTCTAATGAGGCTCAAGCTTTAATCTCCATTCCAAAGGAGTCTTTAGTTCAACCAATAATGTTTGTAGTTTTTCAATTTTTATTTCTTCAAAAATACATATTGAAATAATTAGACAAAGCTCTACATCCATTCCAGGTTAAAATAATTAATTATAATAGTGGAAGCAGAGGCGGGCTGGCAATTGAAGAGCGGTTTAAAATCCAGACAACAGTCGCCCTTATATATTAAAAAAAAGACTCTTAAGAAACAAAATTTCTACAAAAAAGTCTATTGTCCGACATGCTTATGTGGCCAGTTCGTCGCTGAAGGGAAATAATAAAACTAAATGCTGTCTGTTTAAACATATATTAATTTTGTTTTGTTTTTAATTTCTCTACATATCATATCAACAAACCAGAGTTCTTCAGTTTTATCGTTTGAAATATTAATACCAAAATAGTCTTTTAGGCTTAGTACAAGATAGCGCTTATATTTTCCCCCACATCTAAAGAATGTGCAATTCATTTATATTTTTTTCACTAGTATTTGTGATTAAACATTTAATTAACAATTATTTATATTTTTTTTCTACAATCTATCTACAATCATTCATCAAGTATCCGACTAAATTTTTAGATACATCGATTTGATTGATCTCTAACATTACATAAGAGGAAAAGGTTGGATATTAAATTAACTCAAGTAATGATAATCAAGATTGATAGGTGATATAATATGACACATTCTTGTATTTCTCTTAACTGAACAGCCTAGCAAATGACACGATATGTCAAAAATGAAGCGAAAACAAGTAGCAATGATTATCGAAAGATATCTGCTTGTCCAGTACTAGAAAGTACTAAAAAAAGTTGGAGAAAAGACAGCATGTCGTAAGATAGTCGAAAGTGTTCCAAAAACAGTCAAGGAAGATTATAATTATTGGCGACGAGACGTACAGACTGTCCCAGCTAACAGTTACACCTTAAATATCTCGTTTGTTGGTGAATTGAAGTGGAAAAGAATCTGACGAAATTCGACTACAATGTCCATACTTTAATTGATCGAGACGATTTTTTTTCTAGCTGTTTTGAAAATTCCAAAACGTCATATAAGATCTCGAAAGTTACTCAATATTAGGAAAACAATCAAAATTTCTGGTTGAAGATTGTATTTTAGATGAAAGACGTTACAATTCATCGCTAAAATTCAAATTTTTATCAATTTCATCGCCATGTATTGCATAATGGTGGAGGCGCCGGGAGAATCGCATATTTCTATTTACTTTTTGAATAGCAAATGAGAAATTTTGAAAATAATATCAAATCAAATCAAGATCAAATTCATTTGTAATATTGATTGGAAATGATTGATTTCCTAATATTATATAACATTTTGACAGTTCTAAAATAGCTAGAAAAAAAATCGTATCCATCAATTAAAGTATGAACATTGTAGTCTAATTTTCTGAAATACTTTTGCTAATTTGCTCAGGATACTTTCCCACTTCAATTCACAAACAAGCGAGATATTTGAGATGAAACTGGGACACCCTGTATATTGTTTTCGACCAGTTGATATGCCAGAGCTGAAGTACTATCACTGAAGAAAGACGAAAGCGGTGAACCAACAGAAAAAAATTATTAGGAGAATAAAAAAATTTTTCAAAACCTTTTTGACATGCATGCAATAAATGAATTTCGTTTGTGAAAGTACTATGAATAAAAATGTATATTTAAATGAATGTATAAAGAACCGATCAATGATAGACGAGATGTTCTCCTCTTTCCGAACATTGCAATTTCTCATTACGCAAAACAAAACATGAAATTATTGCGATCCAAAAATATTGATTTTGTTAAAGAGCCGAATTATGCTGCTGACATACCTTAAGCTCGACCAGTTAAAGAATTCTGGACACTTATTAAAAGAAGGTATTCCATTCGACAAGAACCAGCTGAAAATTTTGTTTCGTTTAAAAGAATCTGCCGAAAATAGTGACGAACAACTAATGAAGCGCTTTAGATGGAATCTTGTCAGCTCGGAGAGGAAGAGAACTTCTATACTTAAATTAGATCATCAATTTTTCTGTTGTATTAATATATCATTTAAACGTGTTTAATTGCTGGTAAAAAAAATAAGTGTGTCATATTATTTCATCTACCACTCTTCAATTAAGTTATCCTGTAGATAGGTATATAAGTAATCTTGTTCCCAACAAATAGGGCTCTAATATAAAGCCTCCACAATTATTAATAATTATAAAATAATTATAATAGTAATAATTAAATAATATTTGAGATATCAGGCAAATTGAGTTGTTCAACATTTCGATATATTATCTTTTCTTCACTAAAACAAAAAACAAAACGGCAGTACAGTAACAAATGACTAGAATTTTATACAAAGATTAATTTAAAAAGATCGGTTAATAGGTCAAGACAAGTAATTACCCTGTAGTAGATAATGATATTTTCCATTAATTATACTTTATACAGAGCGTCCCGAAGCAGTCTTCCATCTCACATATTACTCCTACAATAGCAATAGAGTCGATTCAACAATCGCTTTATTCCTCCCGATATACTTTGAATAAATCGGATTAAAATGATTGTAGAATCGGCCCTTAATACAAATACCCTGTATATAGAAGGAAAAATAGTGGTAGTAGAGAATGTAAAATGTTCTAGAGTGGCACAGAATTTGCCTTTGATTAGCTACTGTGGCGCTATCTTTATGAAAGACAGTTCAATTGATAAGCAAGAGAGATATGCGAGTTGGAACTTATAGCTGGGACGTCTTGTATACAATGTTCCAGAGAATAATAGACCTATCGGCGAAAAATCAAGTGTCTGTTTCTACACATCCTCCACTCTCAAAATAATAATTTATCTCCATGATAAAGTACTATTTTAATCACTAGTAAATAAAATTTTTTAATCACTGTCAAAAAGTAGATATTTACTGCACTAGACTTTTTTTCTAATTTATTTCTTCCAAATTTTATTAATTAAAGGCGTGCTAACTTTTAGCCTATTTGTCCGAATTATTAAACAAAAAAATGAAACTGTCCAAAATACGGACAGGCTACTGGGATCTACCATATCTAAGAAAGAATATTCTTTTGTAGCAGTGATTAAAATTTTTCATTTACTAGTGAATAAAATGTACTTTTTTTCTCTTGAACGTTTCAAGATTTTCTCCATTTTGACCTCCGTTAACCGCATATTATTGACAAATGACATTGATCTCATGATAACTGATCCACTAAAAACATTACTTTATTCACTAGTGATTTAATTGTTCCGTAATGGAGATATTAGATCAAAAGTGGTCACAACAGAGCCAACAATACTTTGATATCAATTGCTCGATTTTCCTCCGATGTGTCTATTTATTTTTTGGAGTACCGTATGAATAGATACACGCATTATATGAGACTAGAACTATTCATATAATTACAACCAATATCTATAGATTTGGTCCGAAAGTTTATGATACAGTTATTGCTGTTGCATAAATAAATCCATATGTTTATATCCGTTGAATTTATTTATAAAACATCAACGAGTATATTTAATAAAGTCTTTAAAAATCAGACAGTTTTGCTATTTACATTGATAGGAAAATAAATTGGATTAGTATTATAAACAAATGGTAGTTATTTTCGTGTAAATTGTTCTAATTCGTAAACGAGTTCAATTACCAATTGATATTGTTTGTGATATAAAGAGAATTGGGGTCGACTTGATGGTGGAATTGAACTGAATTCAGAAAATAAGATGCTCGTTTTTGTTAAAGAAGATGTGCATATTTGAAAAGAATTAATTTAAAAATTAATTAATTAAACCAATTAATGGTTTTTAATATCATTTAAGAGCAACGACGACAACTGCCCTAAATTGACAGATTAGTCAGATCCTAATATCGATGTTTGTGTTGTATAAGCACTAATCTCCTTATTCGACCTATTCGCCGGATAATAAACACAAGGTCCAGGACTTGATGTTCTACATCTTGTACTACGTTTCTGTCTTGTTGAGCTACTATTATTACCATTCAGTCTATTATTATTATTGGTTGTTGTTGATGATGCCATAATACCATTTCGACTGAGATTTGTATTATGTCGATGTAAACGGATACTTTGTCGATCACCATTCGACATAAAACTATCATCATGTGTTGCACCATCCGGTGATTCACGACCAGTACCAAATATCGAATTATGACAAAATAATATTAGAAAGAGTCTTTTGAATTTCTCACCAAATATAACATAAATAATAAAATTAACACTTGAATTTATTGTTACAAGTAAATTACTTGTATTTACCATAATTGAGAATTGCTCTTTTAAATGGATTATTGTAAATGTATCAATTATATTTAATACTAATGGTAATAGATTACAGATAAAGAATACAGCTACGACACATAATAGCATTGTTGCTAAACCGATTTCACGTTTTTGTAGACGGGATAAACGTTGACGTTCCTGATTGGCCTTACGAACCTGGAAAATAGACAACAACACAAGCATCAAACACAAATATTATAATGAATTTTTCGTGTAATTAATTAATTCTTTGATCCTATTTGTTTAATGACGTCTCTAGTTTTCGCTATGTCTGCTATTTTATAATGAACATCCGTGTTGTTATTAAACTTTATACTTTTCGTACAATATAATAAAACTAAACAGATTGCACACGGAATTTATACAGCATCTCATTAGACTTTATAATTATTCCAAGTCAAAGTTAATGGAATTATAGTTAACCTTTAAACGTCTATCTATACATAATGTTGGAAGTTTTTAAGGGAAGTTTAATTTTTCATTGTGTCGTAAAAGTTTTGATGATCACTTCTGATATTTGATCAAAGATCAATCGAGACTTGCTGGAAATAATGATGTAGTAGAAGATGTCGCGTTGAGAGGCAGTTATCTTTAGTCTCATAGTACTTCCTAAACTCACTAAAATGTAAACTTTATTGATTTACACCAGCGGTTTACAAACTTTGTGCACTAACGCCCCCCTTATAAAAAAACTTACCTCTGCCCTTCCCCCATTGTAAACAATTTGTAAATAATTTCTTTATTGAAAAAATAATAACCAAAGTCCGCATTTCAATATTTATACCAAAATAAAAAATGTTTTGTGAAGCAGAGATTTGTCGATCGGATTGAGGGTTGGACTTTTGAGGTGTTACGTGTTCTCTGTGTTGCTGCATGGTGTGGATGCATGGATGCTGAAGAAACAGATCATCGATAGATTGGAGGCTTTCGAAATGTGGGCTTACAGAAGAACGCTTAGCATAAGCTGAATGGATAGAGTTACAAACGATGTAGTAATGGAAAGAATG
>JAEDXX010000545.1:5000-28455 GCA_021725515.1 Epicauta chinensis
TACACATTGTGATGCTGATATCCAAAAAGAAGATGATGTCGCAAATTGTACTAATTACAATATTGACAGTTGCACTATAAATTTTGACAATGCTGCTGAAACTAATAGTTTTAAACTTCTTGAAAATGTTCGACTGAACATAAATGAAGATGTAGCTTTGGACCCGACGAACTGTGAATTTAAAAATTTTAAAGATGAAATTGAAAAGGCAGAAATAATTTTTGATTTTCCTGACACTGTTGAGAATGCTGCCTGAACCACAATAATAAACAATTCTGAAGACACTAGTTCTTCCCCCTCAGAACATTTTCTTCCCAAGAGATCAGATTTGGCCGATGACTTTGAATCTCAATTGGCCGATGTCATTGATGATCAGAATCAGAGCATCAATAATGCTGTGTGTTCAGTACAATTTGATACAGACCAAATTTCGGACGAGAGTGTTGATGGCGCACCGTTAGTACCGTACTCTGAGCACTCTGATTCTGATGTGTCATCAGATGTACCTAAAAAAAGTAAAATTCGCAAGAAGCGTTTTCAAGTGAAGAAGTCTAAGTGGTTTGCAGAAAAAATAAACGACGTAGAGAACTGGGACAAAAATATTTCGGACGAAGTAAGAAAGAAGGGAAATGGAATTGCGAAAACAAAAAAGAACCCCGTGTAATGAAGAGAAGATGTAAATGTGCCTTCAAAGAAAAAAGCTTGATAAAGTGTTCATCTATCACTGAAGAAGGAAGGATAGAGGTATTTCGTTTCTTTTGGAATCTCACATGGGGCGAGAAAAAAACATTTATTGCTAGTACAGTCACTGCTACCGCTACAAAGGGACCTAGACAGCGCAAGGATCCCGCATTTTCAAGAAGAGGACAGTCGTTATTATATCACTTGAGAATAAATGAACAAAACATAAGATTCTGCAAGACGATGTTCCTGAATACACTTAGTATAGGAAGAGCGAGTGTTCTAAAATGGAAACAAAACGTAACAGATGTACCTAAACCTACATGCAACAGGATGAGCAACTCATATTGTGTAAAACCATTTGATGAACAAAATCAAAGTTTACTTGATTTTATAGATTCACTTCCCGCTATGGAATCACACTACTGTAGAGTTTCATCAAAGAAAAAATACCTGTTGCCAGAATGGTCCTCAATACGGAATCTCTACGATTTTTATGTCAGTGATTGGTGTAAATGTCGAAACGTTATTCCTCTCTCAGTGACATCTTTTAAAAACGGTTTAGATTTACGTGATATAGCACTCTTTCGTCCAAAAAAAGATGAGTGCGAGAAATGTGCTGCCTATAAAGTAGGTCACGTTACAGAAGATGTATATCAGCTACACATTGTTAAAAAAAAAGAAGCCAGGAGGAAGAAAGAAAAAGATTCAAAGACCGAGCCATATGTTTTTACGGTAGATCTTCAGACAGTACTGACGGCTCCCAAATCTAATGTTGGCAGTCTTTATTATAAAACAAAGCTTTGCGTACATAATCTTTGTTTTTACGATTTAAAAACTAAAGATGGTTACTGCTATATCTGGAACGAGACCGAAGGAGGAATTAATGGGGAAGAATTTGCCACCATTTGCTGTCAATTTATTCAAAAGACAATGAAACTCAAAAGATCATTTTATATAGCGATGGGTGTACGTATCAAAATCGCAATTGCATAATATCAAATGCGCTTTTGAACATAGCTATTACTCATAAAGTTGTTATTGAACAAAAATACCTAGAAGTCGGCCACACGCAAATAGAGGCCGATTCAATTCATTCCACAATTGAACGTTGTTTGAAGAAAAAGACAATAAATGTACCTGCCGAGTATGTATCAATATGCAAGATGGCTCGAAGAAATCCCTGTCCCTATGAAATCAGCTATTTGGATCATACATTCTTCAAGTCTTTTCAAAAGGTTGAATTTTTCAAAAGCATACGTCCAGGCAAAAAAAGGAGATCCAAAGGCAAGTACATACCAGAAGGCAATGTATTTTATAAACTCCGGTTTGGAGATCCCTGGAAACTTTTGCCTCAAAGTACGGCACCCTGTTGTTGGAATGATGTAGATAATCTCCACACAGAAAGACTAAAAATTAAAACCAGAAAGTATAATGATTTATAAGATCTAAAAAATACTATGGCTGTGGATTATCATGAGTTTCACGACAATATTCCACACCATTAATTTATTTACTATTTGTGTTAATTTAACTTTTCTTAAATAACTTCATGAAATAAAAATTTAATGAAATCATTAATAAAGTTTACCATTTTGATGCATTAAATCTTTTTATGAAAAACCTGCTAACTCCCTGATTGAAACTTGTGCAATTTTTTTAAGAGCAGAAAATCCGTTATGTGCATGATTACGTTAATAAAAACCCAACCTAAAAAAATTTTTTGACGTTAGATATTAATAGAACCTCTGAAACCCATTTATAAAGAAACGGGATTTTTAATTTTCTTGTATGCTACGTTTTGAAAAAATTACAAAGTTTTTTTTTCCCTGTAAAGTTTGGTTAAACGGACTTAGCAGGTCAACACTCTTAGCCGACGAAATTTATTCTATATTCCCGGACAACAAAAATCGCCAAATGTATACCATATTTCCGGACGGAGGGAGAATAATGATTAGGTAGAGCCATAAGTAACTTCCGATGCAGCTAAGTAGAATCTGATGTTTGTATATACCCGCTATGAGTTACCACGACAACAAGTTTTTGTTGTCACTATATAGAGGAGGCTTTAGTTAATCTGTTATTAACTGTTTTGTGTGATACACGTTAGTTTAAACTATTGCTTTCAACCTCTAAAATGGAGAGTCAAAAAGTGTATATTCGTCATGTAATGCTTTGGGAATTTAAACAAGGCAATAGTGCTAAGGCGACAGTTGAAAAAATATGCAATGTATATGGTGAAAGTCTCATAACCGATCGGGCAGTTAGAAATTGGTTTATAAAATTCCATGCTGGAGATACCACGCTAAAAGACGAACCGAGGGCGGGACGTCCTTCCGACTTTAACGACAACCTTTTAAGGGCAATATTGGAGCAACATCCACGTCAATCAACTGCTAACCGCAGAAAGGTTCAATACATCCCAATCAACTGCTAACTGCCACCTGGAGAAATTAGGGAAAGTCAGCAAGTTAGGAGTTCGGGTACCTCACAATTTCTGTGAATTGATTAAAGAAGATCGTTTGTCAATCGCCACAAGTCTGCTCTCACGGGTAAAAATGGAGCCTTCTTTAAACAGGATTGTAACAGGCGATGCAAAATGGGTTACCTCTGACAATATAGTCCGCAAAAGACAGTGGCTTGATAAGGATCAACCCCTCCTACCAGATCCGAAAGCAAACATCTATGGCAGAAAGACTTTATTGTGTGTATGGTGGGATTGTCAAGAAATAATTCACCAAGAGTTGTTGAACTCAAATTTAACCATTAATGCAGATAGATACGTTTAACAGTTGCAAAGAGTGCAAGATAAAACTCCATGAAAAGCGTCCTGCACTCGTCAATCGCAAAACCGTCATTCTTTTACACGACAATGCGCGACCGCATACAACAAGGGTGACTCAAAAAGAAATTCTTGAGCTTGGATAGTCTTTTACCACATCCACCTTACTCCCCGGATCTTGCCCCGACAGACTACCACCCTTTCTGTTCCTTACAAAGCCTTTTGAATGGAAAAACTTTCAATTCTGAAGAGCAAGTCAGGCAGGTTGTCGAAAACTTCTTCCAATCCAAACCAATCACATTTTACAAGGAAGCTATTAATAAACTGTCAGGAAGATGGGAGAAGGTTATAAATAATGGTGGTGAATACATAGTAAATTAATCTCATTCGGTTATACAATGAGAGCAAAATAATTGTCTGCTAAAAAAATGGAAGTTACTTATGACTCGACCTAATACATCGTCAAAGTCTGGAAACTCACAACGGTATTATATATTAACTTCCTTCAAGATTGCTTCAAACCTTACGTGGGAACAGAAAAAATTCTTCTACTTATCGATTCTTGGGGAGGTCAAATGAATGATGACGATCAATTGCCTACTTGCACAATTAAAGTTACTCCTCCCATTGTTCAATCCTGTGACGTTTATTTTTATAGACAGGTGAAAAATCTGATTAAACATTTGCAAAAAGGAGCATATTTAGTAGAACAGAATCGAGAAATAAATTCACGAGAAGACTGCATCAAAATCCAATCGATTGTTCATCATCAATTGTCATCACCAATTTTTGATAAAATGATACGATATGCTCGGAACGTTTCAAAACTTTCTGATAAGGAATTTTTTTTTGAATATAAATGTGTTTTCTTACAGAATTTTTAAAGGAACATTGCTCTTGCGGCAATTCCTCTTGCGTTAATTGTGCTATATGTCAAAAAATTTATAGTTTGAAATGTTTTTATGATAATTACTATTCAGCTTCTAGCTTGTAATAAAAATATGTAAAATTAATATAAATAATATTTTCAAAACTTTTTACTTATTAAAACAATCATTTATAGGTATTATTATCAGAACTATGAGCTATTATATTTGTTAAAAATAAAATCTAATATATAAAATCCTCGTGTCATAGTGTTTGTAACAAATCTCCTCCGAAACGGCTTGACCGATTCTTATAAAATTTTGTGTGTATATTCAGTAAGTCTGAGAATAGGAAGTAAGCTATTTTTCATACCTCTAAGTAATAAGGATGGTCCACCCCAAAATTTTTGTTTTATTTTTTGGCCAAAATTTTTATTTTAATTTTTCCATGATTCCGCATGAAAAAAATACACACAACAACCCTAAACTTTCACCCTTCTACCACCAACCCCTATTTTTGAAAATCGATATTAGTATTTCAATAATATTCTACTCTCGGCGGTCGATAATTGATCAGTTACCACTCGATTAATTATTCCCGCCAGGCGTCTACCGGTGTCACTTCTCACCCCGCAAATTGCACAGAATAGGGATGAGAACGAAGCTGGCCTCCTGTCTTTCTCACACAATAAGCTTTCTCTTACTCACTAAAATTTAGGTCCTAAACCGTTTTCGCCCATTATTACTGATTGAGCGTCGATCGTAACAGTGACGCTTATATTTATCATTTTACTTTCTCAGTGCAACTCTCACATTAAGTATATTTTCATAGTAAATGTATCATCAATTTGCAGAGCTATAATTATTTATGCTCAAGATAGTTCTCACATTCAGTTAATTAAGCGATCTCATATAAATCAATAGTTTTCAACACGTGTCACGAGCGCCCGCCAACAACAGTCATTGTGTTACCTGTATAAACCATTCCAGAATATTTTTATGCATTTATTAGTTCTTCTTTATCATTTATTATTTTATTAATTATTAAACGACAATTAATACTATAATACTCAGTGCATGCAAAATTTTTGGGAATCATTTTCAATTAAAAGAGAAATATATACGTATTTTATAATTGTTAAAGGAAGGTAAAATAACTAAAGAACAAATACATTATCAGTATGCCTTTTTTTGCATTAAATACTTTAATTTGATATATTTGTATGTTTTGTACAGTGAACAATGCCAGCAAGAGGCAAAGGGTCTGATTTGGGCCGTCGAACGACTAGATTTACAGACATGCGAAATAGAAGATCCCAAATATCAGACGAATAAATCCAACAGGATAATGAGATGTGCGTGTGAACATGGCGCAATTGCGTGAATCACAATCACACAAGACACGAGCTGAACAAAATCAACAAAGACGATTAGAACAAAGATAAGCGCGCCAATTTGTAGTTGACACACGCAAAGCAAATGAACAACAACGCCTCATTTGAAAATGGGGCGGTGGAAGTCCGAAAGCCAATCACGTGGATGCACGTTGTAGCTACAATCACCTCAATTCACCTTTTGCCAGACGCATCGTCGGCTAGTTGGACGCCTTGTTGAATGAGCTCAATGAATTGTTCAAATTACTCAAATCACACATGTACAAATTACAAAATGACAATCACGCTATTGTTATCAATCCTGATAAGACACCACCTGGAAAGCACATTCGTAGTTTCAATGCACCTATTATTGACGACGTTGCTGGAATCAGTCTAGTCTAATTGTCACAGGCAACATCTCCTACAGCGCTTGCGCGCATCTATTTTATCATAACATTCTACTTGCAGCCATTTTATTTACATGATTTAACTTGCCCTATTATGATTTGAAGGTTTATTCTTCAAAAACAATAAAAGGAAAATATCTTTGTTTTGTTTTCAAGGTGCTATTGTTTAGGTAATAAAACGAGCCAAATGATAAATTTAATTTTTATTAAAAACTAACATAACAGAGTTGAGATAACTGATTAAACTACTGTAATATATATTCAAAAACTAAATAAATTATGAAATATTATAATATCGTTTAATATTTTTGTAACATAAACACGCAAAAATACACAAACAATTAGTTGTCAGCGAACTAACAATTGAGAATTGTATAATGAAACTGGCGCGCAAGCGCTGTAGGAGATGTTGCCTGTGACAATTAGACTAGTCTGCTGGAATCATGGTAGGCGACCGTACAGCTACGGACAAATCGTGATTCGAAGAAGAAATAATAATCTTGAGTTCAATGCCGATACACACCGTTCGTATGACCATCTTCAATACCCGCTAATGTTCGGGAAGCGACAAGGCGGATATTGCATAAATATTAAACAACGGGATCCCATAACAGGTATTTCATACATTGTGAAACTTAATTAATTATGAATATCATTACTTAATTTGAATTAATATTTACGAATATATTATTACAGGAGTCGAAACAAACAAGAACGTTAGCTCGAAGGATTATTATGCGTAACGTCTGATAATTAGACGCAGTCAGGACAACGTCATTCTACGATGTCGTGAGCAACAATTCATGGTCAACATGTACGTGAAGATAGAGAGCGAACGACTACGATACTTACGATATAATCAATAGAAGCTGCATGCTGAAGAATACATTCACTTGCGAGACGTTATTGTGGGTATCGCCGACACCGCCGAAATTGGTAACTATCATTCTCCCATCGTCATACACTGGCAGTCCACGTCACATGCAAGAATACATCCAGGATGACTTTCGTGCGCGAAAACGGACGATAGTGTTTATTTACTACGTTTACATGTAATCCAAAATGACCAGAGATTACATCTTTGCTATTGCCAGGACAAAATGCAATACAACGTCATGACATTACTGCAAGTGTGTTCAAACAAAAATTAAAGTCTATAGTGAGTTTCATTACGAAATTACATGTATTCAGTCCCACACGTTGCTGGATGTATGCGGTTGAATGGCAAAAACGAGGATTACCTCATACACACATTTTTGTTTGGTTAATCGACAAAATAGAACCTGAAGAAATCGATAGTATAATTTCTGCTGAAATTCCAGATCCGTCTACTGATCGATAGCTAGCCACACACGGGCAGATTTATGCGGCAGATATCGGAGTCGTTGGTGAAACCGGTCAAGACATTGGTTCGTTAAGGGGGTAAACGGAAAGAGCGATTTTGACGCCGACATCTGTGAAAAACGGATCTGGCCAACCTGAATCTTCCGTTCTCCCTTTACAGACAGATTTTTGCGAGTGATATCTGTGAACTCACAGAACTGACAGATCGACATTTGTCGACTCCCCTTAACACGTTATTTGTTTTTCGAACAAATTTTAGAGTACGAGATGTTTAAATTTTACCGCGGATTTTGTTGACGTTCGAGTCAAGAAAATCCGCGCTAGACTTCACCCATGTATTCAGCCACTTTGATCGTTGCTTTTTTCGAGAAAGTATGTGGTATACCGTGTACATACCACCCGCTAAAGCAATCATTTTTCGTTTTGTCAAACATATGTTTTCGGCCATATTGTTTCACCACTCGATGTCGACAAAAAATCTGCCAGCGATCTCAGAAATCTTTCGTACATGCTCGAAAATCTGGATCTGTCAGATTTTCGTCGTTGAACGATCTATATCTGACAGATTTTACCCATTAACGAGCATATCTGATCGGACGAGACATATCGTAGGCAACAATCTGTAAGATGTGATTTGTACGTTAATGCGCGACGGCCGACTAGATCTGAGAGATCAAAATCTGCTGTCCAAAAATCTGCCCGTGTGTGGCTAGCTAATTACGGTTTGATATTGTTACAACAAACATGCGGTAATTTGAATCGTTCATCGCCTTGCATGGCAGATGGAAAATCTACAAAGAGTTTTCCTAAAAATTTCACTAACGATACGATCACAACTGTCGATGGATATCCAATATATCGTCGAAGATATACCGATAATGGCGAACAATCATTTACAAAAAATGTCAACAATACAGACATTGACAATCGTCATTTTACATTTGCAAGTATGTAAATGAAGGAAGTGATATGGCTGTATTTTGAATTGAAAATACCAATGTGAATACTCCTCCGGTGAATAACAACGATGAAATAACGCTCTACTAAATTGGCCGGTGCATCAGCTCCAATGAAGCTGTTTAACGAATCTTTGGTTCCCAAATTCATGAACGGAATCCAGTAGTTAATCATTTAGCCGTCCATCTTGAAAACGGCCAGTACGTATCTTTCACGAACGAGGCAGCTATTGATCGTGCTATAAATCCACTAAAAACTACACTCACCGAATTTTTTGCTGCATCGCCGTACGTGGGTCCACAAAAATTTCCCTTTATTATCGATTCGTGGGGTGGACCAACTAAAGCGCAATCACATTCATATGTTGTCTCTGTCACCACACACATCTCACAGAATGCAGTCGTTAGATGTTTCATTCTTTGATCCGTTTAAAACGGCTTACAAAAAGTCATCTTGCATAAAAAATTGCCCATTATGACGTAGCATCCTTGGTGAATCATGTTGCGTCTAGTAGTAAAGGAGAATCAGGGTTTAGATCAATTGGTATCTTTCCACTGAATCTCGAAGTATTTTAGAGCAACGAGCACAAATTCCAAGTGAGCAGAAAAAACAATTCTCAGAAGGTCAGGTCATCAGTTTCGAGCACCTCAAAAGAATTTGACGCATCAATTCCTATCATATTCAACCACGAAGTCCCAGCAGTTCTTACACTAGATATTGTAACATCTTAAACCAGATGATCATCAGACATCCATTGAATGATTCAATTAAGTTGCCTGAGAAAACATCTGTGACTGTCAGGATTGCAGACTATTCTTAGGTACTCCTACATGGTAGATTGCAGTTATGATTCGAGATAACCTGGATCTGATTTCTTCGCATGTAGCCACGTTTGTGATGATCCTACTTATAACGCTTTATATTGACATACAGGAATAGCTTATTGTTTATATAGCATACTTTGAAATCATCAAAGTGTATTTCAGTAATAATATACTTATATCAACGTTATCTTTTTTATAGGCGTCATGGGAATCAACTGCGTAAGATTGAATGTACTGTAGGTGGGTTAAGATTTGTCAACCATGGCATTTCTTTGAAACCAATTCCAGTTAATTCGATTAAAACTTCAAACTTTTTACAAGGCTAATTTGATTTCCGTTTCAGTATTTTATAAAAACAAACTCAACTGTTACTTACAAAGAAAACATGCATTTGTCTCTGTGAGACATATTTGATTGTTTTTATGATTTGTAAGAAATGAACGCAATATCAGATGAGTTGGTAATAGTAATATTGTAATCGAATTGCAATACGAGTGTAGCTTCAAATATTAAGTTTATAAAATACGGCAGGATTGAAACTCCTGAAGAGACAATTTCTTATAATTTTCTTGACAGCAGGTTACTTCAAATTTGTACAAATATAGTTAAAGGTGAGGTGTCAATCAGGCGCTTGCATGATGTGTTACAATCACGGGACTGTGATTGCTAACGCCTTGTAAAATTTTTACTTATAATACCACCAATTAGATTCAAATAGGTGATTATGCAGGCGGCAGTTCATTCGCAGAAACTGGAAACAAAAAGGGAGAGTCTCTGATAATATTGTTGTTATTATGAAGTAAATTTGCCAATGTAAAATTACAAAATACATTCCTCAAGAAGAGTCAGCAGACACTCTTAATTCATAATATTTATATTTTACCCTTATATTCGATTATATTAATATCCAGTTTAATTCGAAGTGTCTAATCTTATTTTATTATAAGTATAACTTTTATTAGTTTGATTTTCAGTGGATAGTCTCTGTATTGAAACCGAGATAAATTATTGTTGTTTTTGTTGGTCATTACAGATTCCACTGACCCTAAGAGCGGTTTCACACGGCGCGATAGCAATACCATATATCGCATCTAATATATAGTAGATAATTTTCACACAATATAAGAGTGCTGCAATAAATGGTAGAATGGAATATCCGATGTTGTCGAATGGCACAGTCAGCATTGAACCTTCATGGAGAGTAAATGTAGAGTTTTGCTGCTAGCTCTTGTGAATCGGTGAAGGAAAAGAAAATTAAAAAGAAAGTATGTACAAAATCGACAATATTGGGTTCACCGTCTCTTACAAGTGAGATATATGGATGGTGTATTTTATACGCTCTTCGAAAAATTACTTGAACATGAAGAAATTTTTTTAAATTATTTGCGCATGAGCTCAGCAACCTTCCATTTTTTGTTAGATCGATTAACGGATTTTACACGAAAAAAAGATACAACTATTCGACTCAGTGTCCCTCCCACAGAAATGCTTGCTGTCACAATAAGGTAAGTTTATTGAATATAAATAAATAGTCATTTTATTTCTTTATCAACGAAAATTTCAAATAAATGATACTGGAAAATGCATTTATTTCCAATATGAAAATATATTACATCGCATGCAAAGCGTACATGTTACAGCTACTCCAATGTAGCGTTAACCGTATACATTGGAGACTGGTATTGTGGATGATGATGTAGATGATTTTCATTTTGAATTTGTTGTATCAAACTCATAACACCCATAAGAAATCTAAACTTTTGATCTTCGTTAAATTTATTAATTAATTAATAGCATTGTTAGTATTTTTGTTCATTTACATTCAATACATACATATATTCCACTCTGGCGAGTGGAAACACATTCACGGATTTACACTTCAGTTATCGGTTGGCGATTTCAACCATAAGTGAAATTGTACGTTCAGTTTGTGGACAAATTTGGCAAATTTTGAAAGAAGAGTATTTAGGCCAACCTTCTCAAGAACAATGGATAGATATAGTAGAAAATTTTCAAAGAATGTCACATTTTCCCCACTGCATTGGAGCTGTTGATGGAAAACGCGTTCAAAACTTTCGACATAGTGGATCCATGAACCTCAATTATAAACAATATTTTTCTATAGTTTTGATGGCAGTGACAGACGCCTCATAAGTTTATTAACGTAGATATAGGGGCATATGGCAAAGATTGTGATTCATCAATATTTCAACAAGCTGTATTTTGGAAAAAGTTGAAAAATGGCTCCCTAAATATTTCTGATCCAGCCCCATTGCAGCAGGATACTATCGTGTCTGTGGTTTTGGTTGGCGATGAAGCATTTACCTTACATGAAAACCTGCTACGACTATTTGGGGGACATAATCTTTGTGTGACAAAAAGGATTTTTAATTATCGTTTAACTACAGCTCGCAGGTTTGTCGAGTGTGCATTTGGCATACAAATGGAGAATTTTCCACAGACCTTTGAATGCTTCCAAAGAATTTGCCAAAGATATAGTCAAGCCTACTATTATTTTACATAATTTGGTTCGAGAAAGAGATGGTTTGCGTTCAAGTGATATGTATGTTGGTGCACACACACAAGGACTACAAAATATACCATAAGGCAAATGTGTTAGGGGTGGAAGACAAGCAAATGATGTACGAGATCGTTACTTTGGCAAATGGCAAAAATATAGTACATACGTGTAAAACTATTTTAAAAAAATAAAACATAAATAAAATTGAAAGCCTCACCTGCTTGTAATTTTTCACTCTCTTCTAAGTTTTCATAATTTTCTATTAGAAAATTATAAATTTCCGACCATGCGTTTCCTTTTTTTATTCGGTCTTTATAGTCGTCACATGTTTTGTCCTATATACAGGGTCTTTGTTCAATTAATTCAATAAGATCCAGAGGATCATACGTGTATATAATTTTTTTCCACATGTTAAACGTCTTGCAACATTGTACGATTGATACTGAACGGATTGTTACAACAATCGGTCCGTCGTGTGAAAACAACCATAAACTTCTTGGAATTTTTACAAGGGTATACCAAATTTGCTGGTTGAACGTGAATGTCAAACGTCAAATGTGCAACTGAACGACCTAAAAATACCTATATTTGCACATATATGGCATATACTTGGGCAATTTTTTTGACACATTTGACGCTTAAAAATTCACCTTCAACCAGCAAATATGGTATAGCAATAAAATATTGTCCGATATCTGTAGAACAAATTGTCGATCTTTGCAAAATAGCGCCATTGCCACCATACCATTCATCGCGTCACGTACGTGTGAAAGCTGGTGATTTAAAGGTATGTATTGTTGATGCAGAGCAATATTACGGCGTTTTATTGCAAGCAATATATTGCTCCGGGTAAAAACGCTCTAACAGAGTGGTTGTATAAAAACAGTCATAACAGAGTACTCACAACATAGCAGTAATACTAGAGGTATCATAAAAGAATATGTAGCAATTAGTCCGATTTCAGAAAATCATCAACTTACAATAAAAAATGGCCACCAACACCTTTTAAAATTGAGTTAAAAATTGTTCCCAATGGGAGAATTTTTTTTCAGCATTTAGGCCCTTTTGAGAGCATTGTGGCGACACCAGTCAACCAAAGTAACAGTTGGCAACAGCCATGACTTGGCAACCACGAAAGGAAAGCCACACAAAGCAACGCGTCCCTACGATCGCTCTCTTGCTTCCCGACCAGCATACCGATCGGACGTATCCGAGGCAGCAACTCTAAGTCTTTGTTCTTTGTCCATCGTTGACTGTTTATTGTTATTGTTATTATTATTTGTACGATTAGTTAATGTTAATAAAACATCTTATATAACGCTAAAGTGGTGACCCGCGACGAAGAGAAACAATACGACGATCCCGCGTAGAACACGTGCCGCGAACTCGCATACAATAGCATAACTGCGCACGACCAAAGCGCGTACTAAGAACAAAAAGCCAGTAAGCTGAGGAAAGTGGAAGTAAGCTAAAAAGATGTCGCAAGGTACACCAAACGACCCGAACAGGGAAGATAAGGCGACGAACCCGACGCCACCAATTCTACCAACCACTAAGGTGACTAACACACCCAAATGAAAGACACAAGTGGACGCCATCGCAAGACCACTACCACATTTGCCACAATTCTGGAAGGAGGATCCAAATTTGTGGTTTATACAGGTAGAATCTAATTTTATAATCCACCGCATCACCTCCCCCACAACAGAATTTCACGCGGTAGTCGGCGTTCTCGACTTTCAAACGTTGCAACAAGTGGCTCACATAATCTCACAACCGACCCACGCCGAAAGCTACCAAGAGCTGAAAACCAGCCTCATTCGGGCAGCGAAGACACCAAGCTGCGCAAATTATTAAACCTTTTGAACTTGGGTGAGTTAAAACCATCACACCTCCTGTCTAAAATACAATTGTTGGCACAGGGAAAACTGCCGAACGAGGTCATCCGAATCCTGTGGCTACAACGTCTCCCGGCAAGAACGCGGGAAATCCTAACCGTCTCTGCCAATTTAGAACTAACAGCTGTCGCTGAAATCGCCGACCGTCTCGCAGCCGAGCGATCGTTGGAAATCGCATCGGTATCTACATCGTCGGAAAGCGACCTCGCAAAAAAGATCGAGGAATTGACAGCAGAGGTCGCCAAACTAAAAACAAAACTCAACCGCCAGCGCCCCAGAAGTCGTTCAAAATCGCGCGGGAGAAAAGAGACATCCCACATCGGCGAGTTCTATTACCATCGGACGTTTGGCGACCAAGCGCGTAAGTGCCGCGACCCCTGCTCCAGAAAACAGGGAAACTAGTGCAGGCATCGACCTCGACAACCAACGTCGGCGCCGAAAACGTGCGGTTGTGCCTAACACACAAGAATAGCGGACTTAAATTTTTAGTGGACACAGCGGTGATTTCAGTAGTGCCACCGAACAAACGTGCAAAGTTACGGACATCGAACTACAAACTATACACCGCTAACGGAACCACGATAGACACATACGGTGAAGTGACCTTAGTGCTCGATATCGGTTTAAGACTCCCGTTTCGCTGGACCTTCGTTGTTGCGCGAGTGAAACAACCGATATTAGGGGTAGATTTTCTTAAACGACACAAACTATTAGTGGACGTGGCTAGAAAACAAGTGATAGACACGGAAACACATCTCTCGCGTGCCATGAGCGATAAAAAGTGCGTGCCAGTGCAAATATCCAGTGTCAACGAAAGTGACGAATTCCACCAGTTGCTCCCGAACATCACCAGGCCTGCAGCAGACGCCCTACCCGTCCGACACACCGTCGAACATCACATCTACACCACAGGTAACCCCGTCTTCGCTAAAGCTCGACGCCTCCATCCCGACAAGTTAGCCGCCGCCAAGAAAGAATTCCAGTTGATGTGCGCCCAAGGGATCTGCCGTCCATCCAAAAGCCCGTGGGCCAGCCCGCTCCACATGGTGAGGAAACCAAATGGAGATTACCGTCCATGTGGCGATTACCGACGACTCAACGCTATTACCGTACCCGATCGATACCCCATTCCCCACATCCATGATTTTAACCATGTATTATACGGAAAGAAGATATTTTCTTCGATTGACCTAACAAGAGCATATCACCAGATCCCGGTCGCTGAAGAAGATATCCAAAAGACAGCAGTGACAACACCATTCGGGCTATTCGAATTCCTCAGAATGAGTTTCAGTCTCAGCAATGCTGCACAAACTTTTCAACGATTCATGAATGAAGTCTTCAGAGACCTCGATTTTACATACGTATACCTCCACGATGTGCTAATAGCTTCAAATAATCTAGACGAGCATAAGACGCACTTAAAAACAGTGTTCGAGAGAATTCAGCAGTATGGGCTAGTGGTAAACGCACCGAAGTGTAAGTTCGGACAAACAGAAGTGCTGATTTAAGCTATAAAATTAGTGGGGATAGAACGCGACCCCTGGACACAAAAGTTCGCGCGATACACCAATTCCCACGACCCACAACAGTCACCGATCTCCGCCGATTTTTGGGGATGATCAATTTCTACCGCAGATTTATACCAGCCGCCGCGCAAACACAAGCAAAACTGCCTGATCTTCTGAAAGGCGACCCTAAACAGACATCAACCATCCAGTGGGACAAAAACACCATTACCGTGTTCGAACAATGCAAAACAACCCTGGCCAACAGTGCGTTGCTGACACATCCTTCTACAAACGGACCACTAGCACTGGTGGCAGATGCATCCGACATCGCCATCGGCGCTATGCTACAACAACGCCAAGAGAACGAATGGAAACCGTTAGCCTTCTTCTCCAAGAAGTTGTCAGCTACCGAACAAAACTACAGCACGTACGACCACGAATTGTTGGCTATTTACCGAGCGATAAAATACTTTGAACACTTCTTAGACGGTCAACAATTTACGATCCACACAGACCATAAACTGATAACATTTGCTTTTAGACAGAAAAGTGTTCACTGCGACAGATTCGCCATCTAAATTACATAGGATAGTTCTCCACGAACATTATTCATATAAATGGCACCGATAACATCATCGCCGACTACTTGTCGCGTAACGCAATCGATGCCATCAACGATGAGATAGAGCTAGACTATATCGCAATCAGTCGAGCGCAACGATCCGATCCTGACCTGCTTCAAATCCTAAACAATCGGGCGCAATCCGGATTACAATTAAAGTTAATATCCGTTGTAGAGTCAACCGAACAACTATATTGCGACGTGAGCACCAACACGGCCCGTCCATACATTCCACGACAACACCAGCAGCTAGTATTTCGAAAATTCCACAACATGGCACACCCTGGAATACGCGCGACGCAATTGCTTATCTCAAAACGGTTTGTATGGAAGGGTATGCGGAAACAACTGGCAACATGGTGTAAAAACTGCCTACAGTGTCAGCGATCCAAAATAAATAAACACACAATATCACCGCTCCAACGAATAGACGTTCCGGACGAACGATTCGCCCACGTCCATCTCGATATCGTCGGACCATTGCCACCTTCAAACGGCTATCGATACATATTAACTCTTCTTGACAGGTTCAGCAGATGTCCTGAAGCGATCCCAATATCCGAGACGTCAGCAGAAACCATCGCACAGACATTGATCTCCCAGTGGATATCCCGGTTCGGCGTACCATCCCGTATTACAACAGACCGAGAACAGCAATTTCAATCACACCTGTTCAGTCATCTGACTAAGTTACTGGGCATCAGACACGTGAAGACAACGGCAAACCACCAACAATCTAACGGTATGGTCTAGCGCTTCCACTGAACCTTGAAGACTACACTAACAGCCACCGCGAGAAGCTGGACAGAATCGTTGATCCTGTTAACATTACGGAATGTCAACAAGGAAGACATCGGATGCACCCCATCGGAACTAGTATATGGGTCGACAACCAAACTTCCTGGCGAATTCTTCCAAACAACAGTTACGCCAGCCGACGAAGCCACCCTCGCAAACGAACTTCGAGCAACAATGCGAGCGTTGAGACCAGTTCCCGTCAGCAGCCACACAAACAACAAGGTATTCGTGCACCAGGACCTTCACATCTGCCCTCATGTGTTCGTTCGCGTGGTCAGTGTAAAATCTCCACTTTCTCCACCGTACGATGGACCACACCAAGTAATGGACCGACGCGACAAATACTTCATCATAGACATAAAGGGAAAGAACGACAAAGTGTCAATTGACCGACTCAAACCAGCTTATCTCCCAAGCAATTGGAACATCGCAGCAGAACATTCGTACGCTCTTCCAGCTGAAAGTGCACCAGAACCCAGCAGTCAAAACAACGTTCGCTTCAATATATATATAAAAAAACAATTTTTCCCCCAAAAACAACAATGGCAACGCGCCAAACAATCGCAGCAACAACAGCAGCAGATTCAACCACCGCAGCAGCCTACACATCTTCCTTCACCAATACAACTTAACGTTGTCACTGGAGGGGGAGTACTGTGGTGACACCAGTCAACCAAAGTAACAGTTGGCAACAGCCATGACTTGGCAACCACGAAAGGAAAGCCACACAAAGCAACGCGTCCCTACGATCGCTCTCTTGCTTCCCGACCAGCATACCGATCGGACGTATCCGAGGCAGCAACTCTAAGTCTTTGTTCTTTGTCCATCGTTGACTGTTCATTGTTATTGTTATTATTATTTGTACGATTAGTTAGTGTTAATAAAACATCTTATATAACGCTGAAGCATAAATTCGATAGGTTAGTCATTTTGGCTCACCCTTATATATATACGTACTGTCATTTAGAAGAATGCCTAATCTTTGTCTAAGTGACTTGGCAGATTGTAAAACGATGAACATTTTGAAATGTTTTACTATTCGCCTGACATTTTCTTAAATGCTTTAGTCAGGCCGTTTATAAAATAAAAACCGCGAAACTGACTTGTAATTGTAAAAATATATTTTGGGACTATTTTTAGATAAACTTTGCGTGAATATCTTACAATCAGAAGACAATATCATATTCATCATTGACATATATACATATATACGCGGATGCGTTCGGAATTGAGTTCAAATATGTAATTCAGCGGTTTCCAAGCTGGAGGGCGTGCAAGATTTACCAGGGGGGCGCAGGTTAATTGCAAATATCGTCGTAGTTCTGAAAAACTCATGGCTTTTAGAAATAGCGCTTGAACATAATTCCCGAATAATGGACATTTGATATTAACACTGATTTTTCTGCTCGCTACTGTACGTAATATTTTAACAATAATAATTCTCAAGCGGTCAGAAAAAAGGTGAAGACAGTAAAAACTGTAGAGCTTTAGTACTAAATTGAACGTTTACACAATGCAAGTGGCTAAATTTAGTTACTTGCTAAATTTAGTTACTGTCTCCGTGTAAATTCACCTTCATGTTAGTGCGTACGTACAGAATAGGGTTTGCTCTCCAGTGTAGAATAGACCTGTCGTCCGCCAAGAATATGAGCTCAACGTTGGGTTTCATACCACTGCAACTGTATGAATACGGACTTTGGTAATTATTTTATAAGTAAAGAGATTATTTACAAATTGTTTACGTCAGTGATAAGATTTTTTATAAGGGGGGACGGCAGAGATAAGATTTTTTATAGGAGGGCGTTATTGCACAAAGTTTGGAAACCACTGATGTAATTAATAAAATAACACACTCCCTAACATTATAAGATCGCAGAGACAACCAGGGTTATAACAGAACATCGCTGCTGCCGTCACAAGGGCGGAGCTTCCGCATGAAACGTGCCTCCACCCCCGCATACGCGACCGTATGTTTTTTTACGAAGTTATAACGCAGTCTCGCCTACGGGAGGCGCATGGGTTAGCATGCTGAGAAACGGGACAGAGGGAAACGTCTGCGCGAGCGCTTGTTATTTGTTTTGTAATTTAGTTGCGTAAAGGTATCTTTCGTAGTAAATCGTTATTTATATTTGCTTTTTATTAAACGCCTAAGGCGGTGAAGCCTAAAAGAAGTGAGATTTGGCAGTATTTTCTAGAAATTGACGGTAACTATGCCAATTGCGATAATGCAACAAAACCTATTCCAGAAAAGGTCGGACTACAACATCATTGAGAGGTCATTAAAGATCTATGCATAAGGAAAAATTTGAAGAGCTATGTGAAATTGAACATCAACGAGAAACAGAGAAATTCTATCAGTTAGAGACAACAGTAACACCATTGAAGCAAGCAAAAAGGCAAATTACCATTGAACAATCCATCAAGAAAACTCATATGTGGGATACGTCATATCCTAAGGCAAAGAAAATTGCCGATTTAATTGGAAAAATCTACCATTTAATTGTCATGCACATTACCAATTAAGAGGACGTAAAATGACAATAGAAATTAAAGAAATCCTCAAATAATTTCATAAGCTATCATTCACCACTGACATATGGTCTGAGCCAAGTACTAATGTGTCACTGTTGAGTTTAACGGCTCATGAGATAACAGAAGATTTTGAGCGAAAGCAGTTTTAAAGTGTTGCTCACTTCAAGGCCATCATACCGGTGATATAATTTGTGATAATTTCAAGTAAATACTGTTCGAGTGGAACATCCAAGAAGAGCAATTACATTGCTTTGTTCGCCATTGCGGATCAAATATGGTCAGAGCAATGTATTTGGCCAATGTACGTGATGTAAGCTGCACAGTGCATCAGCTACAACTATCTGTCCGCTCTGCTCTCGAATAGCAGGCCCAATACCGAAAGGTGGGCGGGCGTGGAGGATCTATTCTTCAAATCTTCAACACATGCTCTCGAATAGCGCAAGATGAGCAGATTAGAATTCAAACAGAGCAACTCAATCAACCTGCACTTCGCGTGATTCAGGACTGTGCAACTAGGTATATTTTAATTACCAGAGTTATGTTTACTTACTTTCAAAGACAATAACTTTATTTTATTTTATTTATCTTTCATTTCAGATGGAACAGTATTTTCCATATGGCTGAGCGGCTGTTAAAAACTAAAGATTCTATTTGCTTGTAAGCCAGCAAACGTAAGATTCCGCAAATTTTCCTAGGAGAACGGTTGTGTCTTAATAAAACAGTGGCAATAATGACTCCTTTTGAAGAAATGACGAAACATCTAAGCGATACAAAGACTTGAATATTGTCAGTGATCCCATTGATCCACATATTGAAGCGCACATTGCAGACAGAAAAAACAAACCTGACAAATCAGGTATTCGAAAATACTGTTAAAAAACTAATTGAAGACATCGATTCGAGATTTTGTGACCTTCCAAGCAATACACTGTATTCGCTTCTTACATATCTGGATCCAAGATACAAATTAAAGTTTTTCAATGAGACACTTTAAGAACAAGTTCAATCGGAACTATTGCGCCTGCTAACGCTGCATAATTTGAGTGCAGTAAGTGGTGTAAATGGAGTTGATGATGTTGTACATCCAGCTGTAAAAAAATCTAGAGTTGAAACTAATCCTAATCTAATGGACCATGGACCATGCACAAGCTCTCAAAAGTTTACATTCAACGGAAAGTATTCAAATTTGGCTTGCATGCTGAAAAATGAGAGTGAAGATGAAGAAGAAATGGACAGCATTGTTAGCAATAGTGACCTTGTGATATGGAAATAATTAATTAATAAATACAATAATCAAAAGCGGCTACTACTAAACAAAGGCCCTTTATTATGGTGGAGCTATAATACAAAATTTCAAGCCTTCGCTAGTCTTGTACGTACTCATTTATTGCCACCACCAGGATCAGTTCCAAGCGAGCAACTGTTTAGTGGGAGGGGTTTGATTTATGAACCCTTAAGACACCGCCTAGAAGGTGATAGAGTTGCAAAACTATTGTTTATAAAATATAATGTCTCTTATTAATTTTGATTATTAGTAAAGTTTTTATTCAATAAATCGTTATAATGAATCTTTTTTTAATTCATGAATCCACTTCCGCCACCGCCACCGTTAACCTCCGCTTCCGCGGAGGCCAGGCTCTACATCACCACCTCCCCCACTGCTAAAATCGCCTCCGTTACAACTCTAGAGACAACCACTGATTGTAAGAAGTGTGAGCGCACATCTACACAAGCAGGTGCTATTGTTGCGGAGTAGGCGAAAATCACCCCTTCCCCAGACGTGTGCAGGGCAGACAACTTGTACCCACCAACCAGGTTGGTAACAACCAGTACACTCATACTGATAACTGTTACACTGCTTGGATGCAATGGTAATTTGTTATTTTGCTTCTCTTTGTTATCTCTGCAATTACTATCACCGGTGCTGCGCACATGCGGAAACAAACAGGTATGGTGAACATGATAATCATTTTGAAGAGATTAGATGAAGTTTGAAGAGTTTAGATGAAATAAAAGTTCATTTTGCTTTGATTATTTTGATACCTTTAGTACAAAAACCAACACTTCAAAGTTATTGGTGCACAGATTCTAATATAGAAACATGATCTTACAAAACAGTAATGTCTTGAAATAGATTTGTTAATTTCAAAATATTTGCATTTCGTAAATAATTAATTTCTACAATCTGATGATCCGTTGCGAAAAATAAGACCAATACTTGTAAAAATTAACAAAGCATTCAAAGAAGTATGTACACCAGGACGTGATATTTCCATAAACGAATCGTTGATGACGTGTAAAAGTAGATTGCACTATATTCATTACAACAAATCAAAGATTACCAGATTAGGGATAAAGTTTTATAAATTGTCCCCGTTTTCCAATTACGGCACAAAAGCGCATTATGCGGCATAACGTCCAGCATTGAGTGTTCCAACTACCGCAACGCTGCGTACAATCGGGCATTCGAAATAACGGTGCTCTCTGCTATTATGCGCAAGTGGTACCAACAAATTAACATGAAAAGTATTTTTTTTTCTTTGAGTTGACACTATCGACGATTTTGTTTGAAAGTAAAAAGTTTAGTGTACTATTATCAATTGAATGGCCATCATCTGGGAATTGCGATTCCATTAACAGGAAAAAATATTTTTTATAGGTCATCTTAAAACTTGAATTAAATAAAATTAAGAACTAATTAAGCTGTACAATTAGTAGACAATTAATTAAACGGTCGTCAGTTACCTGTATATAATTAAATTCCTTGTATACAATTTACAATTTATTCTTTGTTTACGTATATATGGACACAGGAACGCAAAATCTACCAATTTTTTTTCCAATCGGAATCAAATGTAATTCAGTCTGGCGGTACATTTTAAAACGAATCTGTTCCTATTAAGGCTCGCATAATGCGGCATTATGCGGCGTTAAGGCGCACTGTGCTCTAGTAATTGGAAAACAGGGTGTGTGATTCAAAAACCAAATATATGAGCCGTTTATCTTGAAACTAGCCTAAGTCCATTTATACTTAAATTGAGATATTTAAGCGTTTGTGTTTCAATACAAAATGTACGTATAGGATACTTATGAGTTATAGTACTGCTACTACTACTACTATAGTGTCTAAAGGTGTTAAATTTATAGTTCCTATTATTAAAATATTGGCGATTATTAAGTGAATAATATGCGCTTTCTTACCAAGAGTGGAAATAATTGACAAATAAATAGCTCATATACGCAATTTTAGTATAAATGTATACAACTGAAAAAGGGCAAGCAAGCAACATTATATTAGTTCTAATAAAAGAAAGTAGATTGTGACGAAAGAGTTATTGCCTGTATAGACAATTGGTATAGTTCCTCAGATTTATATAATAAATTATACGAACTACAAACCAATGTTTGCGGCACAGTAAGGATTCACAGGAAAGGAATGCCAAAAGCTTTAGAGGCTAAAGAACTCAACAAAGGAGAAGCCACTATTTTTCAAAGGAAAAACATATCAGCAATAAAATGGAAAGACAAAAAAGACGAGTAGTAATGTTATCAACAATGCATAGTCTCGAGTTTTCTGATGCGAGAAAAATTAATTACAAAACCAAAGGAACAATTATAGAGCCTACTGTACTTCTAGATTATAATAAACATATGAGAGGAATTGATGAAGATCATATAATGGTAAGCAAATTTCATATTATGCTACGCCCTCACAAAGCATACAAAACGATTTTTTTTATTGCGTCGATATGATGCTTCTGAATAGTTATATTATTTTTAAGAACCTTCAAAAACACTGAGCATTTTACGTATTCAAACAAAAACTTGCTGAAGAAATTATTGCAAATAATATAGGACAACTAAATACACCAAGAAAAACACGAAAAGTCACAACGTCCGTATCATTGGCACCAAGATTTTGTAGATAACATTTTCCAATTGCCATCCCATCAAGTGCCTATATGCATCCCTCATTTCAAATATTAGCACACTGAACAAAACTTCTTATAAATAATGCTGAAAAATGATTTTTTTCAAATATAAAATTAAAATTTTTCGGTGGTATGGGCCTTTTCTACATATTTCCATATGGTGCAAATGGGTTACACCTATAACTTACTATACTCAATACCTACAGCTTCCGAAAAGGTCACACTCGAGGTGCAAGTGAAGAATTAATATAAAATATATATAGGGTGCGGCAAAATAACCTCCCTATTTTCGTTGCTCGGTAGTAATTAACTTACAATAGTGGGCATAACGGCAGTCGACGCAGGAGAGAGGGAAGTTTACGTTGCATTCGGCACGTAGGCACACTAGTCTACAGCACACAAAA
>JAEDXX010000546.1:0-28357 GCA_021725515.1 Epicauta chinensis
AAAACTGAAAATATTGGCATGATGTTAATTATTAACATCACTATGGTAATATTTATAATATTGGATATTAATATTTGCAAAATAATACAGTAATAGTAAAGTTACTATCTTAGATTGAAAAAAAGTGTGATAATTATTACAACAATAGATGATATTTATTACTTGTATTAAATTATCTTGTATTAAAAATATTATTATCACTTGATTATAATAAAAATAAATAGCTAACAATACAACCGCAAGTTGGGGCAATATTCAATGTCCCGTGTCATCCTCCGTATCAACAAATGATATAACCGCTAAAATTATTGTTGTAATTGTTGACTAACGTGAATTTTCTTTGTTATCAGACTTAACAGTATTCTTTAATTGCAAGTATAATTAGTTAATTATTAATTTTAATTAACTTTTTACATTGATTTCAAATTAATTTAGTCATTATCTATTCATTACATTCATTTACTTAACAGCTTTTGTTTTCAGGATGGTTGAAAATGAGTGCTGAACATTCACAAAAAAATTACCTACCTCCACTAAATCCTTCCCCTCGAGTAATTTTTTATTTAAATGCATTTGTTGAAAATACGGTCAGATTTTTTTAATATATTTTAATTAAGAAAGATTGTCATTTACAGATTTTAGAAATTTTGGATGCAAAACAACCATCTACTTCGGAGGTGATGCGTTCAAATTCAAATTCTGTCATCCGTCGGATTGACAATAATTCAAAATAAATATTGCCAGCTGTGATTTTAACAGTTGCCACATTTTGTGAGAATGATTACTTTCATTATGATAATAGTTATCATAATGAAAGTTAAGTCGTAACATAAAAGTGAATGATAGTTAAATTATCATCTAGGATAGTAATTATTAAAAATGACCGATGGTAAATATTACCACAAATTTCTAACCGTGTTCATTGGATTGTCTTTATTACTTTTTTGGAAGTTATATCCAAGTCATAATGAATTAACATAGTGTAAAGAGATTAGACATAAATGAGACGAAATTACAGAAACAGGCCCAAACACTTTTTATTCAATTGTATAGGAAACTTCTTTCTTGTCATTGTCATTACCGATACGTATATTTTTAATAATCATCCGTTTTTCACGATTTTGAACCACTACACAACTAGATAATAAATCAAAAATTAAGAAACAGACAGACATTGTGTTTATTTGAACATTTTATAATTATTATAATTTGTAGTTATGAGGAAATGTTAATGCAAATGTTAATACAAATGAAATTGTTTTTAGTTGGACTATCCTCAGCGCTTATATTCAGTTTCCTTTGGATTTTGTGGTGTACCTATCTATAATTTTTTTTTGTTTATAAATATTTTGTTTTCGTTGAAAAAAATTATTTAGAATTAATTTAAATTGACCGTTGCTGGTCCCTTCAACACAAGTACGTGCTTTAACAAACATTTTTCTGCACATCTGCCTCGGTTCCTTTGTTGGAACTATCGTAAAATTTTATGTTTATTGCTTTATTACTTTTGCGCACTTTGTGCATTTGTGAGATTCCCATCTATGTCGGAACCTTCAAAAATGTTTGCAAACGTGTGGTTGCACGGTGCGCATTTGGTGAGGACACTAGCCACGAATGTTCGCAAACATTTAGACCCCATCTGCAAGCCATAAATACATTGAAAATATTTATCACAAACTTTCGGGAACAGTTTCAACCGTTTGCAAATGCTTGCAAATACCATGCGCGTTTGGTGAGTACATGATCGCGAACGTTTGCAAACGTTCGGTTACACGGTGCGCGCTTGGTGAGTACGCTCCTTAACAGCAACTAAATATAATAGCAACAGTGATAAATTGCATTGTTGTAAATCTCTTATTAAAAAGTAATTACTCATGCTTACGCAAACTTACATCCAAAATAACAAATCAAATGTGACCCTGAACTCTAATTATTTTTATCAACGAAACGCAGTGGCGCAGCGAACATAACTAGGATGTCCAGGGCACGACACCGATAGCGTGTGCAATCAGCTACTTGCCGTATGAAATTGAGGGCGGAAAGTTAGCACTTTCGCCGCATGAGTAATAAAAAAAATATATACTATATTATCCTAATAAGTGTGTTTACTTTGTAGAGAAGCATCCTATTTGCAGAGAATTATTCAACATATTTCTCTAACTTGTAAAGCTGGAAAAGTATCAGAGTTTTGTTCTAATCAGTGCAGAAAGTTTGCAGTTAGTTTATAAAATTGAGTTGTATTTTTTTATAACTTTTTGAAAAGTAGGTAAGAATTTTCTTAACGTACCGACCATAATTTGATAATTCAAAATAAATCATTAATTGTAAGTATTACATAAATTTCAAAATCACTCTTTTTCTTTTTATTTTCAAATTAGTTACAAGGGTACTTTCATTAATTAAAGGAAATGTGCACATTGCCTCCTAAATTCGTAAGATGGTTGTCAATTTTAAAGCGTCATCAACATACAAAACTACTACTAAGTATCAAACCAGGTGAATGGCTTATTTCTCTTATGTTTTCTCATTGTAGTCTGATGTTCATTACAATCTGCTGTTGGCGTATAACCTTTAGCACACACGCAACGTAATATTTCTTCTTCGGCTGTTAATAATTCAAAAACTTGCATATGACAAATTGGTCGACCATTATTACGATGATTTGGTGTTGTTATTAACTGAATTAAATGACGTTTAATTGGTTCGTATGTCGGCAAGGATTGTTGTTTTGTAGATTTTTTCCCATCTTCTTCAATCATTCTGAAATAGAGACAAAATAGTATTTAAGCAGTCAGCTGCAATACAGGGTGTATTCTTAAGCATGCCCGGAACAAGGCGACAACTAAGGAGGTAGCTGCGTGGAGCAGCATAATTTTGGGTGGCGCCAATTTTTAGTAGATCTTATCAATTTTTCTTTTGATTATTTCCCTGACGAAAGGCACCGAAATATACTTTGCCTGAATGTCAGGAACGGCTCTAAGCAAAACAGACGAAATTTCTTTATTTGAAAAATGATTGAGAGCCAAAATTACTACTCAATATTATTCTTGTTAAAGTCGTAATTATACAAATATTCAATTCTTATTGTAAAAGGATTCGGTTTTGCCATTAGGTTATCCTTAGGTCCAAAGCCTCGACTCAAAATATTCTTTGTATTTACAATATTATTTGTATTTACTTATATAAATATAAGAGTTATTTTGCTTTGCCACAGATTTAAGTCTTCTTTTTTTTAAATGAACCATATGAAAAGTAACAATACGTTTCTTAAAAGTTAGGACCAAGCTTAAGCTGGTATTATGAAATTTAAGGCGAATCGTACGTTAATCGCTTAATATGTTGTTTTTTTTTAAATTTTCGTAAAATTACAAGAAAATGTCAAATGAAAACTATCGATTTTAATTGGGTTAGACATGGAATTTTCACATCTTTTTGACAAAAATAAATAAATTTGCGACCATGTTTTAATTTGAGATTAAGAAATTAAGCGTTTCTGTTGCGATGTTTTGGCAAAATTTTTGAAAACGCTACTACAGTTATCATTTTCAAAACTAGATTTCCAGATTTTAGGATCAATTCTTCAATCCCTTTGATTCCGCACGATATCCAACCCAAAAACTTAACTGAACTTTATTCTTTTGCTAGCTGCTCTCATTGTGGTGACAAAAATAATAAGATATATAACTCGAAAAAAGGTTTGTAGGACTCACGGAATAAAGTGGGAAATTCCGATCAGTATAAGGGTATTCTGTGGATCGAAAAACTGTAATTCTACAATCATTTTACTCTGTCCGATATTTCCACAAAAATAAGAACTTCTCCCGGAATATCGGACGGAATAAAACGCTCGTAGAATCGGCCGCATTGTTGTAGATAATGTAGCTAATTCGTCTGCCGCCCTTGTATATCTAATATAATACGAATGCCCATACTATTGGGCTAATACATTTGTCCTGATTTTAGATGTTTGTCTTTTGAAATTGTCCCCAGAAACATTACATCACAAATAACGAAAATAAATCGGCTGAGTGAATTTAGTTGATGAACAAAAATTGATCCAAATGTTAACCTTGACAAACTATTAACTTTTTTCAACAAATCGTAAACACAATGTTTATTAATTAATTTTTATGAACATACATAAAGGAAAATTTCAGTTATTGTTGATTATGTAAAAATGAAGTAAGACGTCGGATTATTGAGATTTTTTAGTTGGATTTCTATCGTTTTTGAGGTTTCTCAAAAAGAGAAATCTTCAATGTCAAGTTCGTAAATTCGTCATCGATTAAAAACAATGTCTATGCATAATCCGTATGTGTGTATTAAAAAATGACGCACAAAAAAATGTTGCAAAATATTTACAAAATACTTACGGATTATTATCGGGCACAATACTGTAATATAATAATCGAAAAAGCCACAAAATTTGTAAAACAATAAAATAGAATGCACCAACTGTTGAATTCAGCATTATGATTTTCGTTAACACTCATCCATCCTCTAAACACATTAAGTTTTTTAAACTGATAACGAATCAGTTGATTTTAATTGAAAGAAAATTATAGACTCGTGATACTGTTGCACACAATTACTTATATTTACTTTTTGTTGTTTCTATAATAAATGAATTATCGTGTATATGTGTAAATGTTATAAGTCGGTATCTATTGAAATGTAAACCTAAAGTATGTCTACTATCTTAACGATAAGTAATGAATATGTAAAATTTGAAAGATTTATATATAAGTATCTATCTACGTAGATGTGTAGCGTGATTACAACAATATCTTAATTGAATTACAAGCCGAGTAGAAAAGTAGGGTCGTTTCTAGTGCATATGTCCCTGTTCATAACAATCTGATATACTTAATGATATTCTATTGACCTTGCTCCCCAAAAAAAAAAGATAATAACGAAAAATTGGAGGCATTTAAACGCAATTTTATTGATTTGTTTTATTATTCAGATCATACGATTACATAATTCTTATTTCTTTGTATCAAGTGATTTTCTTTTATTATCAGATTGAATATTTAATGACGCTAATAATGTTAAGTTATCCATTTCATCATAATTCGGTTCTGATTGTATTATCGGAATACTATCAAGACCTGGTATTAATTGTTGGCTATCATCTATTGTTAGATTTGTTTCATTTATGGACGGATCTATTAGGCTACCCAAAAGGTTCGCTTCATTATTGGTCTCATGAGCCTCCTCACCGTTCTCGATTTCGTCGTCATCATCATCGTCTTGATCGATATCCTGTAAATAGTTTATCGTATTGTTAATAAATCATAAACAGTGGCGAAGCTTTTCTGAATGCGGCCCGCGACATCGATTTTCATTAAATAATAAGTTAACAGTAAAATAAATAATCAAATATTACGAAAATTGGCCCGATGAAATTTGGGAAATACCTACTTAATTAGCCCTCTTAAGAAAAACTTCACGAACCCCTGGCCTAGATCGATGGCAAATGTCCGATTCTAAAGCAGTGTCGAAGTCGCGGTCCGCGGGCTACATACGACTCCTTCTTAATTTAAATGCAACCCAACAAGCAAAACTTTGATAACTTTTTCAAAGTAAAAAAGTAATGAAACCCAAAATTGTCAGTTTCTTTAAATTCTTAGTTGATGAAACGATTTCTCAACAAGACTTGTAATACATACTTGAACTATTGGAGTTGTTGATTTATATTGGAAGGCACTGTTCGATAGGTCAACTTCTACAGGAAAAAGTGCCGGTCCAGAGAATAATTCCAATGATTTTGCATGTAATTCAGATAAACCTTTGATTAATTTCGCTAAATGTCCACCTAATGATTGAACATGTTTATTATCTAACAATTCCATTTTAACTAATACATCTGAACGTAATTTGGCAAATCTTGTACGTGCTAATTGTCGACAACGTAAAATCAAACGGTATTCATAATTGCCAGTTTCGACACGATACAATGGTTCTTGTAAGGCTGCATAACTACATTCCTCATCATCCATTTCTTTCACTTTCAAACAATACGCCAAATATTCAAATTTAGTATCAGCATACTTTTTTACAGTTAAACGTGTATCTGGTATTGCTTTATATAAATATGTGCCCATATCATTTAAAACTGGTTTGATTGTTTTAATCATCATTTGACTCAATTTCTCCATATTACGATGTTGTTCACCAAATAAACGGAATGCTTCACTGGCACGTGGTTGGGGTTCACGTACAGCTAGGCCAGCAAATACATCGCCCATTGCTTTGACAGCCTGTTGGAGTTCAACATGAGCCTAAAACGTTTTTATCAATATTTTCAATTGTTATGGAATATACACTATGCAGGAAAAAAAAACCTTTTCATTTGGAAGTTTCTGAAAAATGCTGTTTTTTTTCAAATTCTAATTATTACACTTTAGATCCTTTTTAAATTCTAACAAAACCAAAACAAAATTAAGCAAATCGTAAGACATAGCGACAGAAAAGAGTAAGACAGTTTCTGTCGGAATAGCAGGTGGAATAAAACGTTTGTAGAATTGGTTCTTAATCCAAAAACGATTGTTTTTTTTTTTAAGTTATTTATTGGAATCTACTAAATGGTTACGGATTTTATTTCTTTTTACAATCTAGTTTTTAGATATAATCAATATCCAAAGATGTAAATCTAATTCCCAAAAAACGTAAAAGGAAGCTGTCATCATTGGCGCTTGATTAAAATTGGAAGAAAATTCTTTACAAAAGATCTGTGGAAACGACTACTACAAAGTTTTAAATATGCAATTCTCTGCTGTATTTAAATATTAGGGAACGTACCCATACTATATGACCCATTTTTTACATTTTTTTTTAAACTTAAAGCAACTAAAAGACGAAGAGGAAGAAGAAGATGAAGAAGAAGAAGCCGATTGCAGTACTATGACACATCACCTCGATTCAGATGAAGGAAGTTTAGATTTTTCTTTACACAAAACGGAATCACAAACAATATTTTTGATTTTGAAGGAAATGATCCAAGTACATGGCCAAAACATTTATCTATAAAAATTTAAGATTTCTTGGTACAAAATTGCCCTTCACAGGTAAATAAAAGGACGATTCAAGGTGGAAGTTCTCCAAAACTTATAACATCCGAAACAGTTCGAAGAAAATATTTATTATCCTCGGTAACAAAAACTTCACTTTTTTGTTATTATTGTTTGAAGGGGCGGTTTCAAGAGAGTATGCACACGGGCAACTCATACCCACACGGCGGTTCTGTCATGTTGCCACCAGTGAGTAAAATGCGCTGAACACCATAATTTAGATGTAGCTCAAAAAACGCTAGAATTTCCTAGAGGATATTGGCTGAAATTGACTACGTGACGAATACCTAAGGACCCCCCCACGGTGACCAAGAGTGTTATTCGTTTTCCGAAAAACTTACAAACAAAAAAGTTTTACCTTTCGTCCACTAAATATGGGGATACACAATAAATTTCATAATCACCTGTAAAACACGTTTACAGTGATCGACCAGTCCGCGATACATCAATTCGGTTTGTTGTAGCTCTTGTAATTTCTTCACCAATGTATCATTACATAATATAGCTCTAGATAAACCTAAAGCATCAGCTGTTGAAGAGCTCATATTTTCAACTAAACGGTGCTTCATCTTTTTCAATACAATATCAAGACTTTTGCCCTGTTGTGGATCAGCATGTAATTTATTATAATTTATAACAACTTGATCCTAAAATTGTTATAAATATTTATTTGAATAGATTGATTCAACAATAAAAAATGCAATTATTACTTTTGCTGCTTGTATCATTTTAGCAACTTCAACTTTCGTTTTACCTTTAACTGGCTGACCATTTACTGAAACTAATTCATCGCCAGATTGTAGCGTACCATCATTACTGGCTGCTGTGTTATCAAATATTTGGACAATGTACAAACATGGACATAACGGTGCACCACCACCAATACTGATACCAATTAGATTGTTGCAGTCTTTCTTTATTGTAACACTGCCTGATGTTACCGTCATCCCCCTAGAATCGATTTCAATAAATCATACAATTTTGGGAATCCAATAATGTTATCAATGTTCCAACTAATCGTTGCCTATAATCCTACAATTCTACAATTGTAGGAACAATGATAACATGAATAATTGAATTATCTAAGGGTGTGCTATAATCTTCTTGATTACTCAAAATATTTCTAACATCTATTCTAATAATATTGGGTTCTATTATGTGTTAGATTTTTTTTTTGTGAGGAAAGTGCGACTTTCGGTGCTCCTGCAAAATAAAAATAATTCATACTAAATATTAGAAAAATTCAAATTCAACATCAAGCTGTTTAAAACAAACTTCCAAAAGCAATAAGCTTGGTTTGATTAGAAAAATTAACCGACATACTTACATTGAATTTTCTCGGAATTGTTTCTCTTTTGGACTCATATCGAAAAGTAATACTTGGACATCATTTGAATTTGATGGATTCATTGATGTTTCCATATTTACGTCTTTGCTATGACTAATTATTTCTAATTATAGCACACGCACACACATACAATAAAATTAATATCTAAGGGATGAAACAATTACTTTCTATCTTCGAAGGGTGGTAATTCATAATTGTAAGTTGAACGGGCCAACATCATTTGTCCAGGAAGTACGTACATTTTCAGTTTTATGGCACAAGTTTAATGAAATTCGAATAATATTGAAATGTGTATAAACAACGGAAACGTTTATCAGGGATTGATAACAATAATGTATTATTAAAATATATTAAAACTAATAATAATAATAACAACAAAGCTAATAATCAGACTGTACTAATAATAAATATGAAATAAAAGATATGATGTGTCGAATATACTTGGAATTTTTTTTTACCCGTAATTATGGTAATTCCCATACTACGCAATTGATAGATTATTTGATATCAATTTGGAAATATTACTAATAATTAGGATATAAGTTTTATTAATTAATCGATAAAATTCATAACCTGATGTTACGTACATTTTATCCTCTTCCAGAAAATAATCGTATTCTAAATCCAACATTTTCACCAATTAAACACACAAATTATATAAATTAATTTATTAACCAATCAACTGTTCAATAATTCAAAATAATGCTTCTTTTTTTAAACATTCAATTGATGGATTTTATTAGTTTATGTTATAGTGGCGTCACGACGGCGACGCCGACTCTAATTCTATGAATTGAGGGAAATTTGAATTGGGGTTTACCGATCGATAAGTACGACCTTTATGTTTGTTTTACAATTTCTGGTATTATCAAACAATCACAAACCTTGAATAAATTCTGTAATATACAGAGTGTCCCATTTATCTTTCAGTTTATAATTGTTTCGTTTTTGAAAACAGCCAACAAACGGCAACATACAGACCCGGTATACAGAGAGTTTCAGGCCAGACAAAGAAATTGAGGACCTTTTGCTGCAGATAAAGGATTTCTGTTGTTTGAGAAAACTCTGCTACTTTATAGTTATTTTAATTTTATTACCTTCAATTCTTAAAATATTTGAATGCCTTCAAGAACTTAAACTAGATCTTCTGAGGGGTACTTTGAGTACAAAAAAATCACTAAGCTATTCTATAAATCTCTAATTAGGCTCTAAAAAGTACCATCGAAAATGGGTCATCCCATGAGTATGAATAGTTCAGAAACACTTAAACAAATAAATGGTAAGGCCAATAAACGCAAATTTCCTTGTATCCCATGTTAATAGTCTACCCGAGATAAATGTAATTAGATAAATGCCGATCGTTCCATAATATACAAATTAAGTACAGTATTTTTTAACTTTAATGGTGTTTTAATTTTCATCTTCTTACAACGTGAGTAACATCTAAAGGCAGGATTTGGGAAATTCCGTAACAAAGCTACGTTCGCGGTAATCATATTTAATCGTTTGACGTATTAAAAGATTCGTTTGGAAATGGGCTCAAAGGTCCCGAAGGTTGCATTGATTTGTTTCTATAAGCTTAGATCATATGCCAAGACTATATGTAATTTGATTGTTGAAACTGTATTTTGGATATTTTTGTTTATTTATATATAAAAATTGATGATAAAACCAGTTTCATACTAAATAACATCAACCAAGAAGGTCAAGGCATGTTGAATTTTTAATATGTTCAATAACTAAATCTAGTCTCGTCACAGTCGTTGTTGTGTTTGTTTCACTGATATGTCTTTACTCATTTACGTTATAATCAACGTATTTTTAATCTACAAATGTCACTGTGCCTACGAAATACCAGAACTTTTATTAGAAGCGTACGAAGGTGGAGGATTTCGAGCATCAATTCCAGGTGAATATCGTTTATTTATCGCGACAACCCATCACAAAAAAAAAATGATTTATAATTTTAGATAAACAAGGAATTCAATTTTTTGCTTTTCATGCTAATCTTAATAAACAGATAAAGCAATCCGAACCTGGTGAATATTCGGGCGAATCAAATGGACCAACATCGAATTCCATATGGGCATATGAAAATAATGATTTAAAACTAAAAGTTGGTGATACTATCTATTATTGGGTATTTGTTCAATTTCAAAATTTAGGTTATAAACGAGATAATCAACAATGGAATGTAACAAGTAATATAAAATTATAAATTAAAAATATAATGATATGATTTATATTATAAAATATTTTAGAACTAATATCACGTGGCGAATCTTGTAAACCAAGTGACAGTATTGTGCCTGATAGACATTTAGTATGCCAAAACGTGAATGTTTTTGAAGATGATTTCAGAACAAATAATATTGATAGACAGAAATGGATAATCGAACAATACATTCCAATCTCTGATCCCGTAAGTTGAACATGACAACTCGCATACTCAAAACTTCTGACTGGTAGCTTGAAGATATAATATTTTTTGAAAAAGTTTTGACGACACGGAAAAAACTCGGTTGAAACTCGGAGTACCAAAGGAGTTTCGACAATACTCCACGGGAACTCCGCTAAAACACCGCCAGAATCTCGTGTCGTAACTGAACACAAAACTGCGCGTTTCAACCGCTTAAAGACCGTCAAACTCCATCGGTGTCCGGCGAAAACTCCATGAAGGAATTTACGCCGTAGAAACTCCGTGTTTTCTCCATGTCGTCAGAACCGCTAGGGCGTGAACTATAATTTAAAGTTTAAGACTTTATGTTACACCTATCAGCCGATCTAATTTATTTGCCGCTGCAAATTCACGTGTATTTTTCAGAATTACGAATTTAACTACTATCAAAATAGCCCAGATGTTTGTTATATAAAGAATAAAGAGACCCTATTTATAAAACCAAAATTGGAAACACCAGTACGACAGAAACTCGACTTTTTTGGCAGGTACACACTTTGTAATTATTTAAATAAATTAATGAATTTGACTATAATAATCGAAGAATTCAAATTACAGTTGTACCAGAGATAAAGCAGAAAATTGTTATATAGAAAAACAAAGTGGATATCTTATAAATCCTGTTGCTAGCGGCAAACTAGTATCACACTTCCAATTTCGTTATGGTACAATTGAAATACGTGCAAAACTGCCTGCAGGTGATTGGATCTATCCACGTAAGTATCAACTGTTTTTTATTCGGTATCAATATTATTAATGTAAGAATTTTAGAAATCCATTTGGAATCAATCAATGATCCAAACACAAGAATTTGGATAGCGTATGCTCGAGGGAATGATCAATTATTATCAGCTAGTAATGAAGATATTGGTAGTCGGATGTTATTTGGTGGACCTGTAATCGGTTATACAGAACCTGGTCGGAGTAAATATTTAAGAACAAAACAAAATACTGTACCATTTACTAGTGAAATGCATACGTACTCTGTACGATGGACACCAGGTAATTATAAATGTGTTGATAATCAGAGTTTGTTCTATGAATTATTTGTTTGTTTGAATAGATAAAATTGACTTACTTGTGGACGGTTTAGAATATGGTAGTATTAATCAAACCGACCTTAATAATTTAAAATTAGGTCCTACGAATACTGTAAGTATACGTTATAAAATATTGCTCCAAAAGAGTCATTTCTACTATCAATTTTCTTTTTAGAATCTATTTAAGATTGTCATAGGTGTTGGTGTTGGTGGTTTAAATGATTTTCCAAATGATTTTAAATCGGGCACTACACCAAAACCATGGATAAATTTAGATCCAAGGGGCATGAATCGTTTCTTTGATGATCGAGGTACATGGTTAAAGACATGGCGAGGTGAAGATGTAGCATTACAAGTTGATTACATCAAAGTCATTTCATTGTGATTTCTTTTCTATCGAATAATTGAGAATAAACTAGGAATTTTAATAGTTTTGTAAGTTTGAATAATTTATTGCCAAATATACAAATATCTCAATTAGTTTTTGAAATAATTAAAAACTCATTACTGAAGCTTGAAATTGAAATTTCTTCTTATCTTCAAAATAACTCTACATTTCTGTTTAATGCAAATTTTCATTTTTCGAAATTACAACGGCACCGTCTTTCACAATGCACTCTTGGAGGAAAAAAAAAACATATAGAATTATTAATAGTTTCTAAATTTGATATTGTTATCAAGTTTAAAAATGCCCAACTGAAACTAATTGAAAAATATTGATCTAATGAGTTACACAATTGAGTTGCAGTACTGAAATGGACTACACGTTAAGACCACGACATTTTGGTTTCATAAAGTTGCTACTCCTATTAAATGAAAATTGAGTTCAAAGTTTTCGATAATAATTTAATAACAAAAATGAATATGAATTCTAAGGCAAGAAAAAACAAAAACGAAAATAAGATAAAGTAAGAGCTACGTGTGTACATTAGACTGTGTCAGAAAAAAAATCTCCTCAAACTTGAACTTGATATCTTAAAAATTGAGCTGGCGCATGGGGGGTCCCCTTTCCCATTTAAAATACGTTGAAAAGACCGTTTTTTAAATTTTCAATGTTTTCATTATCTTATAGGAAATTAAATGCTCTACAAAAAGGTTTCTTCCATTTTTTGCTCAGCCTCATAGGAAAAATGCTAAGAGCAAATTAAAAACATAAATTATTTTCGACTTTTTGTAATTTTCATTTTTTTCCACTTTTTTAACGCTCTGTAACTTTTTTCCTATAAGGCTGAGCAAAAAATGAAAGAAACCTTTTTTGTAGAGAATTTAATTTCCTATAAGATAATGAAAACTAAAATTTGTAAAAAAAATTTTTCCACGATTTACATCGAAAATTAAAAAAACAGATTTTTTTTAATGTATTTTAAATGGGAACGATGGAGACGCCCATGTGCCAACTCAATTTTTAAGATATCAAGCTCAAATTTTAAGAGATTTTTCTTATCTATTAAAGAAACTTTTTAGATTTACTCAAAAAAAAAAAATTTTTTTGTTTTTCTGACACAGTTTAGTGTACATGTGTTACATTTTATGACAAGCTGAAACAGGGGATCCTGTGCTAATTTTTAATTAAATGTTTCTGTGAAAATTTAAAGAACTAAACTTATAAATTTCAAATTTTGTTTGTAAAATAGAAAAAGGCAAGAAACTGACTTATGTTTCTCTGAAAGACAAGGTGTGAGAGACCGATAAATATCTGTTCCGGCCTCCAAAGAGCTGAAGGTTGTCATAATTATTCGACTAAATAGTTTGGTTTTCGTTTTTGAAGATTTATCTAAAATACTATACGAACTTGCAACACAACGTATTTGCTTATCAATTTGGATGTACATGGTGGCAGGGGCGTAGCGAGGGGGGTACAAGAGGGTCTACCATGACCCGGGCGCCACTCATTGAGGGGTGCCAAAAACTCACCAAGATTTTGAAGTGTATTTTAAATTAGTAATGATTGTAACATGGAAGCGCCAATAAAGTCTCGGGCCAAGGGGCCAATTATATTCGCTACGTCACTGCATGGTGGCCCATTTTTGATGGGTTAACCGGGTAATTCCTGTGCTACTTTTTCGAGGGTACTCAAATGGTGTAATTAGATTTTTCTATGCTCTTTTGTTTTCGAGTTATTTCTGGTTTTTCATTTTTCGGGATTTCGAAGAAGCCTCATGTCTTGTAGGCTATCAAAAAAGTTGATGCTTTTCCCATCCTTTCTAGTGCAGTTTTTAAAGCTGATTCTATTAAGCTAATCCGATTTTCTCTAACTTTTACCGTTTTTGACATATAATACAGCCTTATGTTTTTTTAAATGTGCAAAAAGTATCAACTTTTCCGAAAGTCTATGAGATATAAAAAATTAAAAATCGGAAATAACTCGAAAACAAAAGAATATATCAAAAAACTAACTTCACCATCTGATTAGTCTCGAAAAAGTAGGCCAGGAATGTATTATCTGTTATTTTGTACGAGCTGTCCTGCAAAACTATCAAAAAAGGGCCACCCTGTACACTTTTAGCTTGGATTTATTAGCTGTACACCCAAATTCCTCTAAAAGATGGAATGATGACAACTATATATTATGTTATAAAAATAACAGAGTTAAAGAAAAATATAAATATAAATAATAGGTCGTGTCTTAAAAAAAACTTACTTCTACTTTCCAATGATGTATCTGATATCGACTCTTCTATTGATGTTATCACATCGCTACTTTCATGAGGACCAGGACTAACAACTGATAAAGAAATTTCACCACTATCAGTATTTTCTTGTATGACTGTAGCAACAACGGGAATTTTTATTTTCACTGTACTACTCTTTGTATTAGAATCACTTTCATCGTCCGTTGATTCTATATTTGGTATTACAGAGATCGTACCATTTTCCTTCAAATCATCAGCACTAGCTGGTATCAACATTTGTTTATCACCAACTGGTAATACACGTACCAACACTGCCATACCATTCAATGGTTTCAATAGTGCAAATGGTATTTGATTTGATTCAATTGCTTCTTGCATTGCTTTCGTACGTATTGGTTCTACAAAGATTGCATTCATGTTTCTGAAAGCCGTAAAATTAAAATTATTCAATTATCCGGTAATAAATGTCGGAAAATAATACTTGTGTTCATCTTTTAAATTCTTTCCAACAAACAAAACATTATTAGTTTCATGTTCTGTTTGTTCGTGTTTACGTAAATCTGCCCGTTTGTGAAAATACTGTGCACATGTATCACAACAATACTTTGATTTCTCTGTATCTCGATGCAACTGAAATTTATTATTTTGATAGAATTCACAGAATTATTCGATTAGTTATACCTTCATTTGATGGCATCTCAAATTAGACATTTGGTTGTAACCCTTTCCGCATTCATGACATTTATAAGGTCTTGCATTTGTGTGCGTATAGATGTGATTGCGCAGATTGCCTGCAAAATAAATTATTGTATTTTGTTTTTATTTGATTGATTGTAAATAAACATGCCTTTCTGATGGAAGGCCTTATTGCATATGTGACACTGATGTGGTTTAATTCCTGTATGAGTTTTTCGATGAGAAATCAATGTCGAAACACGGTTAAATGTTTTCTGGCAGATTTCACAAATAAAAGGTCTTGCAATTGAATGGATGGCACGATGTTGTGATAAAGTTGACATTTGGCGAAATGCTAAAAAGGAAAATTTAATATCAATGATAATAATAGAATAAGAAAAAAACTACCTTTTCCACAAATCTTGCATTGGAATTTACGTTCATCAGTATGCGTAGGTAAATGGCGCAATAATGTATAATAATGTGTAAACTCTTTACCACCTAGGAGTATTTAAAAAAAAATCAGTTTTTTATTAAGAGAGTTTCTAGTACAATTAACTTACAGAATTTACATTGCCATAACTTTATGTACTTGTCATCATGTAACTGAATACTAACAGAAAATAATGCTTCATCTTTACTTCCATTTAATCTACACAAAGTACTCAAATCCAATGGTGAGCGATTATTAGACGCATCTTGCAACGGTACAGTATTTTCAGTTTGAGAGCTAAGCGGTGATGGCGCTTGGTCTTCTTGGGTATTGACATTTTCATCATTTGTTGAAGTGCTAGGAAAAAAAGTTACAATATCTTTAAACATTTACTTAACTGAAGTTTATTAACACAAAATATTGTCAGCATCCCTTTGTGCAGAATACTCAGCTCTTTATAAGCTTTAGTACTTCTTTTGTTTAATAACATGACAATTTCCTGCCTATCACTGTGATACGGTAATTGAATATTCGTTTGGGGGGCTTCACCGATTTTAGGTTATTTGAATAAGGTCCCCTTAAATAATCCTACATTTATTTAATGAAGTCGGATTTTGTACAAAATGATGAAATGAGATAACATTACTATTCTATTGATTAATGGTTCAAAACTCTTTTAACTCTTTAGAGCTAGGTGGGTTAAAAATTGTCCCACCTTTTGCTTAGCTTGTTAAGGTATGCCATCCCAAAATGTTTAAGTTACACATCCTCATACAGTTTAATACGGTAAATGGGTAAAAAAGAAATTCACACTTCCTGGTGCCGTACTGTCTGCCAATTTCCACTTTGTTGTGTCAAAAGTGGTATTTCTTTGAATATCACCACTGTCAGCCTGAGGAAGGGATATCTGCTCCAGGCGTCGTTTCCAGTGGATGTCGAACCATTTAAGTATGAAGATATTATTTAATAGATAGTGAAAAGGGCACATGGAACTCTTGTTTGCCCTAGACGCAATTTAGCCTCGCCCCGGCTCGGAATATCATTTAAAGTATTTGATGGATGGTGGGATTATAAGTGTATATGCCACCCTGTAAAAAAGGAACTACTGAAATTTTATAAATAATCGAAATGAATGTTTATTTCTATTTTATTATAATAAAAAATCTGTACAGCTAGGGAATGTTATTTTCTTTAAAATCGTGTGCCTTAAAGAGTTAAATTCAAAAATTCGATTAATTTTAAAATGCTTGACGAATTGTTTTTTCTACTACTCTCAAGCCTTAATTTGCGTTTTGGTTGGTTTGAGCCTTGATCTGGCCCTGAGGCGGCACAATCTGACGGTGCGATTTAAATATAAAGGGTCATTTATATCCAGTGAAGTTGATAATAAAACATATTACAAATAAAACACAGACACTGTAGAATCTAGCTTTGCAGAATAGTTATGAAAGTTACAAATGGTTTGCAGTTGCGAGTTTTGACAGACTTATTTTTGGTCGATCCTAGGAATTTGATATATGGATCAATTGGGTTGAATTTTTCCTATCCTAGCGGTTTTGATGCCACGGAAAAATCTCGGATGAAACACGAAATTTTTACGGCGTAAACTTCTTCATGGAATTTTCGCCGGACACCCATGGATTTTTGACGGTCTTTAAGCGGTCGAAACGCGGAATTTTGTGTGCAGTTACGGCACGAGATTCTGGCGGTGTTTGCTTGGGGTTCCCGTGCAGTATTTCTTATTTAGCTACGAAGCCTATTAAGCTTTGGAGAATCCTAAGAATGAATACGACTTCTAGTGAGTGATCTTGATTATCGACAATGTTTATGGAGAATACCAAAGAAATATATGTTTTGTATACCAAATTTGCTCGTTGAACGTGAATTTTAAACGTCAAGTGTGCAACTGAACGGCCGAAAAGTACCTATATTTCCACATATACGGCATATACAGGGGAATTTTTTTGACACATTTGACGTTTAAAAATTCACGTTCAACCAGCAAATTGGGTATAGCATTACGGAAGGGGCGGCATCTTAGGCCAGGACTAGGGGGCTATCGGACTTAAATACGGACTTACATCCGCAATAGGTTAGGCTAATTTTATAATGAAATTTGCAGTAAACTTTTGCGAACACAGTCATAGATAAACACAGTCTCTTACTATTTCAAATTCAGTACATACAGGAAGGACAGACCATGTAGGCGTACAGGAAGAATTTCGAATTTCGTTACAATCCTTATTGTTTACTAAGATATCCAAAACTCTGTGTTTAGTATCTGCTTTTTTTCAACACATTACTGGCCACTATCAATCATGCTCTGAAGAAAATCATTATACTAACAACAAAGATTAGGTAAATTCTTTTATATTACAACAGATATTATTCCAAAAAAGAAGGGTCGACACGTTTACGAAGATGACCAAGGATGAGTGAGATTTACAACTCCATCTTATTATCTATTTTTTTCTATTTTGTCTCTATCTTTTTCTGTCTCATGCGCAAATTTAGTCGATGGTAAACAAATTCTTCCTATCCGCCTGGATGGTTTGCCCACCCTTTATATACATACTATACTATACTGCAGTGATTCCCCGGGGAGCCGCGATGCCGTCATTAGGGCGCCGCCAAATATTCAATTTTCCAATTCTTGAAATTTTGCGCTTTTAAAAAAGGAAAGTTTTCCAATTTTTCAAGAAAGTCAAAAATTTAGAAAAAAATCTGATGTATTGAGGGTGCCGCGGAAAAAATCTGATTATTTAGGGAGCCGCAAACGGGAAAAGATTGGGAACCTCTGCTATACTGTAGTATTAAAATATATTTTTCTATTTTGCGTCAATAATAGCGCTATTATTAAACTCGCTACTGTATCGAAATGTGCACATTTCGTAACTAGTGCTGAAAAGTAAAATAGTAGGAATTTTTTTTCCACTAGATTGGTAACATTTTCATTGATTTTGACAACTGTCAAAAATCATAAAAACAAGATACTTAATATACCGTTTTTCGTACTGATCTTTGGATTTATCGGGTAGTAAATTGCTTCCTGCATTTTCAACAATTTCCCTTGCTTCAGGTGGAGTACATGAAAATTCTTCAATCATTGTTAAATAAGCAATTTGGCGAAAAAGACAATTGACTAAGAGTGAAAAATAAAACAATCGAAGTTTCCTAGCTGAATGTTCAGTTGTTTTTTTTTAGTAACACCAACTCCCACCAATTTCCCTAAATATCAAATCTCGCATTTTTTTTGCAGAAAAAGGGCACAAAATAGGCAAAATAGAATAAAGAACTCGTGTCAGAAGTCGTATATTGCACTCGTCCTTTAGAAAACTCGCGTCTCCGCCGCTCGTTTTCTAAACTTGGACTCGTGCAATAATAGGCGACTTCTGACACTTGTTCTTTAATATACTATTTTTGAACTTTTTTGTTAATTTGTTACTGTAAAAGGTACAGTAGGCCGTTGTCGACTGCTAAACGCCCGGGCCGTTTAATATCACCAGTCCGGCCCTGCTGCTAATTATTTACCGGTAAGTCGATTAGATTTTGAAAGATTTTGGGTTTGAATCCGAGGTAAATTCAACGTTTTTTGAACTAAAAATTTTGAAAAAGATCGCAATAAGTATATATTTTTTTAAATTATTAATCGGACAATGAATTCATATGTAATTGAATATGAATGTTAGATAGTTTTCTAACGGCACGGACAATGTTTGAGCGCTTTACTATTTAGACAAGTTATTTATTAATTTTCATTTAAAATAGCTTACCTATTTTCTTTATCACAAAATATAATGTTCTGAGCCATTTTTGTGAAATTTATTTCAACAAATTCTTTATAAAATACTACTTTTTAATTTGCACGGAGCGAATAATTAATTGAATTTTTTTTTCAACAGGAAAAGACCTCTTTAATCAAACACAGGTCCAATTACCAATGATTTTGAACAAGTGATTCAAATTTAACAAAACAATGAGAATAATTGAAAAGCAAAAACAAAACAAAACAACGTTTGAATCGTTTAAAAAAATGTTAATGTTTTGTTATTCGATTTGAATTTGTTTAAACACAAAAACAAATTATAATCGTACCTTGATTTGACTAACCGAGTTGCTAATAAACAAACAAATGAACAAACCACAGCTTACTTGATGTGACCAAAGTAACACTCACTGATAAAAAACAATTTATATAATATATTTATGGATTTTTCCAATATTTTAGTCTCTACTAATTGATAATTTAGCTTACCTATGGTTTGCTGTTATTTAAATTGCATTTCTACCAAAGATTAAAAACCACAAACATTACATGTGAGTTATTGAGGTTATGTTCATGTGAGTTTTTTGAGGTTATGTGTTTCAAAAATCAACTAATTTCTTAAAATATTTGTTTCAGTTGAATACAATTCGATTATTAGCGATTAAAATGTCTGAGAAAATGCAATACGATTCGACATTGGGTGGTAATCAACCATTACCATTCAATGTCACACTGGCGAATTTTATAGCGGCCCGCAGTCAGGAGATTCAAGTAATGAAAACAGCATTATCGACACAACAACAACAGCAACAACAAACGAAATTAGTATTTCAAACATTACCTAGACATATGAGACGACGTGCCATGTCGCATGATGTACGTCGTCTGCCGCGCCGTGTACGACAAATTCATTTGAATCAAATGCGAAAATCCGGCCAGCCAACAAAACAGAAGCGGCCGTCACGTAAATACCGCCGTAGACCGTGGAATTTGGTTGAGGAATACTCGAAACGTTCACGGAAATATAAATGGTTACAAACACATATATGGCATGCGAAACGTTTCCATATGATCCAACGTTGGGGCTATCGATTACCGTATCGACCGTGTGATAAAGCGTTCCGTGCTTGTTATCGTGCAGTCAATAAGCATTGCCTTTTACAGGATATTTCATATATACGTTGTATCGAATTAACAGGAAAACGTTCAGAAATCATCGAGAAATTGAAACAGATAACAGAAATTAAGTCTGGTATTACGATTGGCGCCAAATCATTGATTCACGGACATCGTGAAGGCGAATTAACATTATTTAATGACGAAAATCAAGCATTCGGTTCTTTGAACTTCCATTGGAAGCCTACCGATCAAAACGAAACGAAATCGTCGTTGTGGTTGTGGTGTCATGCAGCTTTCTATCAAGTCGTTTTCGAATTTTTAAAAAATTGTTTACGCTCAAAGGGTGTTGGTGTAAAAGCAATTGAAAATTTGTGTCGATTTCGTTTAACTGGTCCTTTATCCACATGTATCCTTCAAGACGCCTTCAATTTATTCACCAATGAGGATGGTACCACTGATAGTTCATGGTTGAAAGAATACATTGAGAATTCATCATCATCATCTAGTCTAATCAGTAATCAAAATGATTTTTGGAAATCATTGAAAAATGTCACGAATCCATCAGAAATTTCACCGCATCAAATACTATCGTTAATCGTAGAAGATCCACGTTACAATTTACCGAAAAAACGGACGAAAATCCTACCAGATCACATTCGGGATGATCAACAAGTTTTTATCGGCGATAGCAATAGTAGAATCGCGTTTAGTCCTCTATGGGATGAGAGATTCCGTAAAATTAGTAATGAATCGCGAATTAGTGATGCAAAACTGGCCGAATTGCGGAGTAAGCTGTTGATACCTGGCTCGAATTTACCAGGAAAAGGTGCCTTTGTACCAATATTACTCATACAACGACCTGGTACAAGGCGTGAATATTTCGGTAAATTTTTAAAAATATTAATAAATTTCGTTTGATTTTTGTCTTGTTTTAGGTTTCGCTAGCGGTTGGGATTTGATTGTGCCATCGAATTGGGCGAAAACTTTCTGGATATCTTTAATCTATCGTAATTGTAGAGCTGGTGGCTTACGTGAAACTGATTCAATATATTACGAAACGGGTAAATCGTTCTATTTGGAACCGGATACGGAAGCTGGACGTTTAGAAGAGGAACGTATCTGTAAAGAGTCCACAGATGCGTTTTTTAGAAAACCACCAAATAAACGTGTTAATTTCAATAAATTCAATATTGTTAGCCCGTTTACATGGAATTGGAAATTATTATGTAATGATTGGCAGTTAGATAATCACAACAGTGATAATAATTTTGTTGTGATGCGCGATAAAAGTATTTTAATGGAACTACAAAATTTCTTGGATGGAAGAATTAAAACACTAGGAAATTATATTAATTCAAATTATTTGATACCAGTACGTATAATTTCATGTAAGAAAGGAGCAATAAAACCCTTCGGTATTGTTTGTTTACCAAATATTAACGATAAGAAATCGGAACCAATTGAACCAATTTCAATCGATTGCAATCAAGAAACACGAAAACTAATGAGAAAGAAACATCAGGCTTTATTGAAGAAGATGCGAAAACGACGGATCATTGAACGAAGAAAGAACAAACGTTTACCAAATAAGGTCTGTAGACATAGTTTTATTTATACAGAGATTTGTTCTTAAATATGGTCAGTGATTAAAATCTCTCATTAGCTGGAAAACAACAGAAATGAACATCAACTATAAGGAGGATTCAGCATCTTACAGACTTACTAGGAAAATACGAAAAATTTAACTAAACACACGATATATGAAATTCGAATATTTTTTCACATTTCTTAATTTCTTTAAACATAGCCAAAAATTTAACTACAAATTACACATTTCTACGGCAGTAATTGCTCTTGTATTAAGCAATTATAATTAAACGTTGGCTGTGTCCCGATTAGCTAGGAAATATGTGGGGCTCTGGATCCTTCTTTTATTTCACGACGTACGTGTTTGTTAGGGTGAGCCAAAATGACTAACCTGTCTAATGTATGGTCCCAAAAGGGCCTCCTATATGTTGAAAAAAAATTCCCTCATTGGGAAAATTTTTTAGCACACTATTTAAAGGTGTCGGTGTCCATTTGAAGTTTTGTCCATTAAAAATACTATAACTTTTGAACCGTTTGAGATGGAAACTGTATCCAGGCATATTCTCGTAGGGCATTAAATTCTCTAAAAAAACACTTCGGGGTTGATTGTTTTAACTCAACTTTCATGGCCCGTAAGTATATGGACTTTGAGGTAAAACAATCAACTCCGGAGTATTTTTTTACAGAATTTAATGCCCTACAAGAATATGTTTCGATAACATTTTTATCTCAAACGGTTTAAAAGTTATAGCATTTTTAATGAAAATTTCCATAATAGAGCTTTAAAGATATGTTTTTCATCAATTTTCATAGCCAGTAGGTATTTGAATTTTTGAGTTAAAAAGATCTACTCCAAAATCTTTTTTTTTAGAGAATTTCCTGCCCTACAAGAATATGCCTGGATAAAGTTTCTATCTCAAACGGTTTATTTCAAATGGCCACCGACACCTTTTAAAATTGAGCTAGGAATTTTTCCCAATGGGAGAATTGTTTTTTTAAGACCCTAAATTCGATAGGTTAGTCTTTTTGGTTCACCCTAATGTTCCTGCAAAAAACAATTTTTGTTTGTTAATGATCGCACCTACCGAGCATGTTTAGAGAAACAATGTCTATTTATAGGTATTTCAATCATTTTGAATGTCATTACTTTTTTTTTGTTTAGTTACAAATAGAACACAAACAAATTCTGTCTGAATACACGAAGAAAATGCGTCAATTATGGTTACCAGAAGCAACAACAATCCGTAAATCATGTTCAAGGGAGATAATTGGTTTTGTCCGATATGGTGGTTTTAGTTTAACGAAAGGTCAAAATGTTGCTATTGGTTATATTGCTATTAATTCGTTAGTTAGTTTAATTGATAGAAAATTGAGACATCGAATTTTAGTTCGGAACACAAATACGCGACAATATCGATGGGCTGTAATGAATGTTATTGTCGAATAATTATATTTTTAATATCTATTTATTGGTTGATTTGTTCATACATTCCTATTAAAGTTTGTGTTGCTTCAACTGTACTGAACAAAAAACATTATTGTAAGCTATGTAAATGCAATATTATCAATTGACTGTGCCTTAAACATGTCCAGTTCGCTTGGAAAAGAAATTGAAAAAAATGTGGCTTTCGATGGTTTTCATATAAGCAGAGTCCGTACAAAATAACTGATAAGACATTCATTGACTACTTTTTTTTGAGAGTAATCAGATGGTGTAATTAGATTGTTGATACATTCATTTGTTTTCGGGTTATGGCCGTTTTTTCATTTATTGAAATGTATATAGATTCTAGAGCTAAAACAGTAACCAATTGAAACAAGACTATAACTATAATTTACTAATTATGTGCTCAAATTGTCCCCCCTATTATTCGATGCATAATCGAGCTCATTTCTCTATATTCTTGAATGTTTTTTCAATTTGAACCGGGGTGATTTTTCTAAAAGCGGCTCTAATATATTCTTCAAGTTCTGCTGTTTTGAAATTTATTTTTGTAAATTTTCTTCTTAACATATCCCCATAAGTCGAGAGGACTCAAATCTGGCGATTTTGATGACCAACGTATAGGACCTTCTGTCCCAATCCATTTGTCTCCAAATTTAGTAAAATTTCAACGGATTTTGCATTATGTGCAGGAGCACCGTCTTGTTGAAAATGAATGTTAAATAAAAGATCCCATGGAATTTCTTCTAAAAACGAACTCAACGGTCAATTTATAATCTCTGTGTATTTGCGTGCATCTAAATTTTGATGAAATATAAATGGACCGATTAATTTATTAGATACAATTCCGCACCCTACGTGAACTCCAACTCTGCCTTGTCTTCGGATAATATTCGAGTTGGACCAATAACGACTGTTGTACTGGTTCAGCCTTCCATCGGTGGTAAAATGGGTTTCGTCTGACCTAATAACAAGTTGTCGGAACTCTGGATCTTCACGTAATTTATTTAAATACCATCGACAAAATCTCATCCTCTGTTGGCGATTTTGAGGTGACATAAATTGCCATTTAAATGATTTATATGGATCAAATCGGTATTATGCTCAAATTGCTGACTAGAGATTGTTGTTCTTTATTTATTTTATTGGAGGTCTTTGGCCATGTTTTTGTAAATGATCCACAATTTATTAAATTGTCTTTTAAAATTCTGCTTCCTATCGGGTTGATGACTGCTGGGATAAGCAATTTAATGAGAAATAGATTAAATATAGGGTCCATTTAAAAAAAAACAAAAGTTTGTTATATCTTGAAAATGGCAAGCCGCACAAAATTCAATTCAATAAATAAAATCAGTATGAAAAACTGCACTAGAAACAATAAAAACATTATCAAAATTTTTAATAGTATAAGAGATACAGAGCACTTTCAAAATAGCGAAAAAATGAAATTACGGCATAACTCGAAACCAAATGAATGTATCAAAAATCTAATTACACCAACTGATCACTCTCAAAAAAAGTAAGTCAAGTCTTATCAGTTATTTTCTACGGACTCTCCTTCTAGGAGGCAAAACCATCGAAAGTAGCCACATAGAGGACTGGGCCAAATTCTTTAATGATTTTACTTTCTAACTTTACAATTTAGAGCTAATTATTTATCATTTTCGCGAAAAGAACACCTACCGATTATTCAGTTGTTTGAAAATGACTTTTTTGGAGAAAGTTTATTCTCTAATCTCAGTTAGGAAAAGTGAGGGGTGTAGGTTATGATTCTTGTACGAAATTTAAAAGAAAGGCACTGGAAGGAGGTCTTGAATTGTTTGGAGATAGTGAATATTTAATGTAATGTAATATAGTTTTCTCTTATAGTAAAGTCTTTACATAAACATGAAAGCTTAACTATATCATCGGTTTAATTCAATGGCAAAAAGGATTTGTACGCATTTCCAAGATATTGCGATATTGCTTTGTATTTTGAAGAAATTAAGGAATTTGTCTACATACATAAATGATTAGTATCGTTTGATACGTTTAAATTAAAAATTGAATCGATTACTGCTAACGTTTTCCCCTGTTTTTGTACAATAAATAATCAATAGGGTGACTCCTAATAAAATTGGAAAAAGCTAATTAACACATGACAAAAGTTTAAGGAAAACCTGTTTCAATTACAGCAAATTTGGACATAAATAAAAACTTTAGTTCCAATAAATTTTTTGTAGGTAATTAGATTATCTATAGTTTATGGGTTTTACAATAGAAAAATTCTGAGTAAAATTAAGGAAGAATGCTTTGTTGGATTTACTGGACTAATTTTTGCCCTCATTTCGTACACTTTTTTGTAAATCAAGTTTAATTGCTGCCAACTGTTTATTAAAGGTGATTTCAGTGAAATTGATCTGTAAAAGTCGAAATTTCTTTCGCAATCTACAAAACTATTTTTTTTTAATATCTTAAATACATGTTTAAAAAACATTGCCACGTGAAACAAACATGAAAAACGGTGCCACGTGAAACAAATACATAGCCTACAAGTTTTTTTTTATAGTGAGAAACATTCAGTTCAACAATTCCACACGACCAAACACTACAAAAAAACATTACAATCGTGCCTTTACGATTTAATTATTATCATAGTTTAATTTCTTACTAATAGCTAATAAGTAGAATTGGGCGAAATTTAACAACTCCCGTATTCTCATTAAATAACTGTAACAAAAAAAAGAAACTAATCTACTGTATCACCATAGGTGGACTTTGAAATTGAATTATCTATGAATAGTCCTTGATTTTTTATTAAGATTGATTTTTATATTCTCCCCAATTAAAAAATAATTTTGAATCAATCAAGTAATTAGCCGAAATAGATCGAAAGGAACGTCTCTTTGTTTGTTTGTTTTACATCCATAATTTATTTACATTGACAACTAAAGACCATTTAACAATTGTGTTATTGCGATGGGATCTGTTTCTGTATAAATTGCTTAACATCACGTAGCTCTTCATCAGAAGATGAATGACTCAAACCCCTGTACGACTTAAATTCAGGATTCTTTAGGAATGTCTTCAATACTGACGCAGTCATTTGGCCCCATTTAAAAGGTACAACTGGATCGCAATCACCATGACATAGGAGTACCTGAAATTTTTTACGTAATTGCCGGTATTTCAATATTCAAATATAAATGAACATACGGCCAGATCATCAGTGGTTTTCATAGCAGCTGGGAAGCTTTTATGTAATGGTAACCATCCAGATAATGAGATAACAGCACCTAATCGTTTCTGATATGTTAATGATGTATACAATGCTAATGCACCACCTTGTGAGAAACCACCTAATATGATACGTTCAGCCGGTATACCCTCTTTTATCTCATTCTCAATCATTGAAACTATTTGTTTTGATGCTTGTTTAATACCTGTATAATTTTTGTTCGATTAAATTCAAAATATTCAATTGAAAGAATTATTTACCATCTTCATCTTCAGGTCCTGATGCATCTAATGTTTTCAAATCAAACCAACTGGGCATACGAAATCCAGCATTTAATGTTACTGGCATTGTGGGGGCTGTTGGACAGATAACCTTACAATAAGGTGGTCGCAATGAAGCCATAGCACTAGCCCATCCTTGACTTGAATTTAATAAGATTTTATATATATATTTTTATCCCATATTAAAAAAAAATACTTACCCAGTATCACCTAAACCGTGTAGGAAAATTAACTAAAATCAATTGAAATAAATAAATAGTTTCTTATTATAAAAATTGATTTTCATCAATTATCACAATATAAACACTTACAGTAGCTGTATGTTTGGCAGTAGCCGAAATTATTACAGGTGACGTCATTTTGACTAGAATTCTTTAAATTGAGAATTATTAACAATTCAATACCGTTTCAATTTTTAATTAATTAATTAATTATATTTCTTTTACAATTTTATAACGCAACCTCAAAAACCTGCCGTTTCCCGATATATTTTTGACGCTGGCAAGTGAGATAAATGTATCGAATCTATCAACCAATCATATTATGTATTTTAATGCGCATGCACAATTTGTTCCCTACTATAGTTCGTCTTACGTAACTTTATTGAATTATACAATGTGTCCCAGGATATATAGTTAACAAAAAAAAATCTTTGTTTATTACTAACTGTCAAAGTCCTACTTTAACGTCTAAATGCTTGTTGGTAAAGTAGTACTTTACGCCACCTTAACGGTAAAGCGATAACTTTCCCATCTCAACGGTAAAGTAATTACTTTACCATCGAGGAGAAAAAAACTTCAACAATAACGAAATATTTCCATTTTAATAATAATAACAATAATAGTAATAATTATAATAATATGATAATAATAATAAATTAAATAACTAATCAGTTCTAATGAAATAATAAAACTTAAAATTAATGCTCATAATATTAATAATAATATACTGCATTACTCATTTTATTTTTCAATAGCACACATCATTGATAATCTTGATTTATTTTTGATTTATTATAATGATGAATTAAAGATGAAACACGTTGGTACAAAAGTGAATCTTTTTTCTAATTGTAAGAGGAGAAACCGAATTTAAAACGATCTTTTAGTCTTTCTCCTTTATTTATACAACAAATAAAATTTATGTCAGTTATAGTCGATAGCGTGCTTCATGGATTCGTTTTTCCAAGATTTCCATCCATTTTTCAGTAAAAGCAATTCTTTCGAACTCGTTTTGTTTATCGAGTTGTCAGTATTGAAAGTATGTACAGGTGGACCATTTTC
>JAEDXX010000547.1:0-28200 GCA_021725515.1 Epicauta chinensis
ATCAGTGCAATCTCTTACTATGCCTAATTTCTCCGTAAAATTTAACAGTATTACCGACACAATCCTGGTGATGCTACATCTGAGCTCAAACAGCACGAGTTCTTGCAGAGCTTTATTGCCACTTGTAAAACCCATTTCACTAGATTATACCCAGAGAGCTTAGCTCCTCCTAATCTCCCATATAAAAAACACAATCATAATATAGATTTAATCAAATAGATCACTGAAAGGATCAATATCCTCCTCTTCCTCTGCTTCAACCTTTTCTTGAACAGCCACCTTCTCTTCAGCCTGCGCCTGTGGTGCACTTCCAGAAGAACTGACCGAGCACATTTTCCCTCTGCCTTCCTCTACTAGCTCATCAAAATTCTTACCTTCTGCCTTGGACAGGAGAATATCAATCGACCCCTCCTCATACTCAGCATTGATTGAGTCAAATAGCTGTATCATATGCGCCTTATCAACTGGCTTGTTTGACTTTTCAAGGATGCTATATGCTAGAACGTACTTCATTGTTGGGGGTAAATTTTTTACGGTTTTTTATTCCAGAGAATTCAAAATGGAGTAACTGATGCTGTACAGTGCATCTCAGTATATCAAAGCCATACTTTATGTTAGTAAGAACACCATGTCAGGTATAAAATGTGTGTAGATGTGCCGAGAGGTTGTAAAATATGTGGAGAATAAGATATAAAAAACCATCCTTTACTTACACTATGGAATCGTATGCGAGATGCATATCAACCCACAAAACTGAGAGAATATAATTGGCGCGTATATTATGGTAGGTATGCTAAATCTAGCAGGACTTGTTCATATTACAAATAGAATATAATGATCTTTATAGCATCAAGAGAAGTCTGTTGCACATGGAAAGCTACCAATATAATCGCTATATGCATTCTATATCTTATCAGCCACCGTTTCAACAAAAGATACCCTCATACCAATTTTTTCATCCTTAAATGGCACACGTGACGCTTAAGAAAATAGAAGTATCAGATTCTAAGACTAAACTTCTCATGCCACTTAAATTCGATCTAGTGCTAGACTGCACCGAGGAAATACCCGACGAGGTAGAGTTCTCTGTGATATACAGTGGTGACGCATATACTGAGCAATACGATCAGGTACTTTGTGAGTTATTGATAGGCCCTATACCGAAGGGCAAAGTGGGCTTTACCCTTGAGACTGAGGCGCCTGATATATGCAAGATACCGATGTCGCAGCTTTTTGGGTCGACGTCATTGATTGTCATTGGGAAGTATAAGGAGCAACAGTTCGTGAGGATTGGATATTTTGTAAATGTGGTGTATCCTGGAATACCTAACGAGAAGCTTATTATTGATGATCATGAAAGTGGATCTGAGGATATTGATGACAGTAATGAAGAGATAAGTGGTGAGTACGGCGAGGAGAGCGAAGATGAAGAGATAAGTGGTGGAGCTGATGAAAAAGGCGGAGATGAAGAAGAGATTAGCGACGAAGAATTAAGTGGAGAGGATGGCGAGAAACAGAGTTGCAGCGATGATGAAGAGATTAGTGGCGAGGATGGCAGGGAGCTGAGTGGTAGCGAAGATGAAGAATTGAGTGGAGAGGAGCAAAGTGGAGAAGATGGCTTGGATGTTTATGACACATGCGTAAGAGACAATGGAGAGAGTGACACACCAAGTGGCGAGAAGACATTACAATTGAAAGAAAAGGCTAAAGGGAAGAATCTTATAAATGCAGTGAAGGACAAAATTGCAGATCCCAAGTCTGAAGTCCCGAGCAGAGAGGCTCGACAGGAGGAGGAGGAAGAGGAGGTGCATGACTATTCGTACAGTGATATTGCTCATGAGCTTTCAAAGGACGTCAATTCTAGTTATAGTGAGGAGTCTTCCGGGCGTGAATTATCAGGGCACAGTAACTCATCAAATAATCAAAGCGATGACCATAGGAATATGCACAGGGATAATCCCGTATTTATATCCACGGAAGGTGATGAGTTTGAGTATATGGGCTTCAAGCTCAAGAAAAGTGAGGTCGAGATTGATATTGCAGCATCCTCGCCGATTATCAGCGTATTTGAAATTGACTGGGACGGATGCCCAGAGGGCTCTGTAGGAAACCACACAATTGAGGACGACCTTAGTGACAATGAGGTCGTAAAGAGAACGAAGGTAGAGTAACGGTATGCATAAACAGTTTAATAAATTTATCTAATATGGAGATATATAGGGTAATTTAATTAATCTATGTTCTGTTCTAGGCTGCAGAATATCACAGTGTCTGTGCTGGCATCTGTGATAGGCACGGATGTGAAGTGTGTCTATTCAATCGATGATGACCACAGGATCAGGGGCATATACGAAGGTAGTAGCTTTGCATCACTCATGGCAATTTACTGGTTTATCAGACGAGGGTGCTTTTTATGCTATCCCATACATAATCTAGATTTTGATGTGCCTAAAATTATCACACATATGTCTAGCCCATGGTATGTCTAAGATTATCAAGCATATGTCTAGCCCATGATATGTCTGATTTGTGTATATTCTCATGTGTTATATCAAAATGCAACATCTGCTATTTCCAATAGCAGCTCACGTCTTAGAATGTATGCTTAGATCCAATACTCAGCCTGTCAAAGTGCTCTATCAAATACTCCAGCTTATTCAAATCAGCAGGCACATCGTAGACCCACACCTTCGTCCACATCATTCTATACAAGCAGTATGGCACAGAAACCCATCCCAGCCCCCACACTTCACCTGCAGCTGTCACACCGCTCATCAACACTGTAGCCACTCCGTGTCTCCCACAGGCGTAATCCACAGCCAGCACAGCTAGAGTGTGAAACAAGACCCACCTCCTGAGCACGAAAACCATCCCCAAATACAGAAACACTGAGATCCACGAGAAAGCTGCCACGCGTTTTTTGTGCAAAATGAAGCTTTTCAGAAATGCATTCTTTATGCTCTTATAGTTTCTGTTTATGCATGTACTACATAGACGAAGCCCTCGGAGGTACTCTGAAAACTTTCTGCATCTAATCAGGCCATTACCAAACCGACCTCTACACTTCTTACAAAAGTTCTGGGGCTGGAGTGGCGGAGCGTCGGGGTCTATGGGGAGGTGTGAGTGCGTTTGTGTGCCCTGGGTGTAGTATGTCTCACACGACTCGCAGTATGTCTTGGAGTGGAGTGGAATGAGGCTATATGTGAGGCAGTACTTGCACTTCTTTTTGTTGAAGAGCATCTATTCGGGGTGTAAAAATGTGTTTTCTGTTATATTCTGCTTGCAAGTTAGGGTGATTGTGTGCTCTGGAGTGTATAACAGTAGTTGATTCTTCTAGTATCTGCAGTGCCGCTGAGTATTCTCATAACTAATGTTTCAGTGGAGATTGCTGTGAGTTTGAGAGCAAACACATCGTATAACAGAGAAAGTCATATTTCATGACTAAGTAAAGAATATCGTGTAAGAAACAGGCATATCACATGACTGAGTAAAGCTGACCACATGACTGAGTAAAAGATATTGCAGAAGAGCTTAAGCTCGATAAAAAATGATAGCAAGATGATTTATAGTCACTGCATGATAAAGCTGTATATCATCAAAAGTTATCTAACAAATTCGTTCGCATAAACATAGCACAAAAAGCTACCAACACTATTTCCAACTAAATACCAACTAGAGTAGATATTAGTTTCCAAATCGATATGCATAATAAACTGAAAGGTGACTGAAATGATTGTCAACTAAACTACTGATCGAATTGAGTGCATAAAGGGTAATTAGCAGCCATGGAAATAGAGCTGATAAACTAAACGTACAGGAGAGCATATAGCTTGTATGCACTCTCATAATTTAAAGCTCAAGTGTATATTTCGTATGTACTCTCGTTCAGAGAGATCTGGACATTGTATAATAAGCCCATACCGCCTTGTTCAATATCCCAAAACCAAGGCTCTACACCCCTTACAGTATAAAACTAAGACCCCGAATATTTATACAGTATAAAACTGAGGCTTCACATTTCACACCTATTCACCATTCATGCATCCCATTACCAATAAATTTTTACGCCCTAACATGATAGATATAATCCAAGAATCTAAGAAGATAGGAACGCTAAAGCGGGCTCGCAGGATCTTACATTCAGGAGGCCCCTGTGCACCGGCAGCAGCACTGTACTTCCTAGAAAACACTAGTAGACACACTAAGAAGGCTGTATCAATCCTGAGTAAGCACATTGGGGGAAACCTGGTAGACTTTCTATACTGCAAGAAGCTGTACAAAGCTCTTGCGAAAATGGAAATACAGAATGTCGTGGAGTATGTGTGTAAGAATGACATACGGGCTTTAGAAAGCCTCAGGCTGGACTACCATCGTGTTAGTGATAAATGTAAAGTAGACCTGCTGCATAAGTGTGTCGAGGAAAATGTCACAGATAGGAATTTGGAGAGGGCAATGGGTGTGTACGTATTGAACAGCAGGGTTGTTGATATAAGGCGTGTGTCTTTAGAGAAGATATACAGCGGTGATAAAATAGCTCTAAGCGGTGAAGCAACTGTAAATGGTCAAACAGCTGTAAATGGCCAAGTAAGCTTAAACAAGAATAGGGTAACCTCAATGAATGATAAAGTAACCCCAGGCAATGGAGACTCTCCAGCCCCTATTGGTTATAGACTCAAAAAGGAACAGTCCAATGAACAGAATGCTCATAATATTAATCACAAAGCGATATCTCTTTCATTTTCACGCAACGAGAGCGAGGAATGGGTGGATGTAGAAGATATCCTTACAAGGCTAGAAATACCCACTCTAATGCTTCTACTTCGCTACAGAATCACAAAAAGTTTGTTGTTGCACTGCATAAAAAGGTGTGTTGACGAGAACATGCATAAATACATAAAGGAGATAAGATCTATACTTATTGAGGAGAGAAGTTACGAGGAGAAGATCTCAGATATATACGAACTTGAGGAAGATGCTAGGTACTTGAAAGGAGGCTTTTATGGCACTGGGAGTAAAAATGACAAGAATCGAGAGATAAGAAATCTTGGGACTGGAAGTAAAAATCTGCATGACTCTGTCTCTCATAGTCTAAAGATAAATGAAAAAACGACAGATGCCAAAGTATCTAGTACACTTGAAGCAGACGACGCTAGAATATACAGTATCTTGGCCACCACTTTTTCCATACGTGAACTAGATCTGCGTGCATTACTGCTTCTTAGGTGCGTATGCACATCTGAGGGTCTAGAAGATCTAATAGTGCCTCATCTGGAGAAGCTATACACCACAGACAAGCTCCAGATACCCTATATCCTATCTGCGCATAAACTGACGAGGTTTAACAAACAAACTTTTGCTACTTTTATGCGCAGGAACATGTACCTCAGTGACTATGCGGCGTCATTCATAGACGTAGTCAAATGTATAGTGCCTCGTGACTTCATGACCATTTTCAATGAGTATGATGTTAGACCCTATACACGTGTTCTGAGCAAGATGCACTTTCTTAGATTCGAGGGTGTGAAGCATGACGCCAGCTATATGTGCCTTAGGGCGTATAGGCGGTATATGGAGAACAATGGATGGTATGAGCTTGACGAGGATTGTGCTTTAGAGTATATCACGACATACTGCAAGAGGTCTGACAAGGAGTACTGGCTCTATAACAGGCAGAGGCACTACGCCAAAGCAAATTATGAAGGGAATGCAAAGCACTTAGAGAACATAAATAATAGCAGCGCTATAAATTGCAAAAGGAACTCAAAGGATGATGATAACAGGGCTATAAACTACAAGGAGGAAGCACACGAAAGGGCACAGAAGTTTTCCGATGCGATAGCTAAGTACTACAATAACAATGTTGCCCCAGGGCACGACGAGTATATCTATATGATAGCTCTGTACAGGAGGAGGGAGAACAAGCTCCCACCTCTGCATGATGTGGCCTTTGTGCTTGACAGGATAGGGTGCATGTTTCTCGAGGATATGCTCGATTATCTGCTGTGCGATGACTTAGTGTGTTTTCTGCATAGCAGAATAAGCCTAGAAGTTGATCACCAGAGGAGATTAGCTATGGAGCTCTGGGATGCTGCGTATTCCCGTCCAGATATACTAGTCAAGCACCTGTCGCGATTTAAAGTGGTAGGAGATCCACTTCTGTACAAGATAATTCTTGACGTGACAAATATAGATGAAGAGCTAAGAAGAAGCAGTGCAGCCGAAGCAAGCATTATAGATACACCAGTAAGACCCACCACGCATAAATCAGAATTGAGTACAGACGAGCACCTTTGTGGAGTGGAAGTATCACCAAACGACAAACATTCCGGAAGCACTATGCCATTGACGTCCCTGATGAAATATGAGGATACCCCATATAGAAGCTACTGCATAAAATTCGCATCCAAGCACTGCAGAATGGCCTCCATATGCGACACCCTATTCAATCTAATCGAGTGTGACCGGGATTTCTGGTACGAGGTGGTCTTAGATAAGCTTGATTGTGGAGAATACGATCTGAGGCTCCTCAAATTAAGCAGCACATGGACGCCCAAGATTACAGAGAGGCTGTTTAGGATTAGCTCTCGAGAGATATATGACTATTTGTTCATAAATGGTACCAGGGATGTGCTGTTTGAGTATTCGATGATCCATAAGGAGTATAGGAGAATGTACTTTGAGAGTATCGACAAGGATAGGTGTACTATAGAAGATGCTGTGAATATTTACAAGCTGCTATCGCACGAGATGAACAGTGAGAGTAGTTTGAGCGAGGAGAGTAGTGTGAGTGGGGAGAGTAATCATACAAATGAGGGGGGTAAAGAGGGCATAAACAGTGATTCTACTAAGCAGAAGAGTGGAAAGTGCTTGGATATAGGCTGTGCCAAACAGCAAAAGGCCTTTCATGACATGGATGCCACAGGGGATAGATACTGCTCTCCTCCACGCATAGAACCTAAGGGCGTTGATGCCCCAGCATCCGCATGCAATAACATGGCGGATCTGATCTACGGGGACAAAGGGGCTGGAAATGCCCTCTACACCACTGCAGTCTCCATCCACCCGGAATTCGTGTCCGGTGACCTGATAGAGTTTGTCTATGCTGCTACAGTCATACGTGAGGATGACTCTAGGGTGTATGTTCATGCGTATTTTGATGAGCTACTAGAGTCGTTTGAGAGAGAGGCTAAGCTAAGCAAGCTTGGCAATGCATCAAGTCAGTCTGACAGTAAGTCTGATCTGGATAGTAAACTGAGTGAGCTTAGTTTGAATAGTAAGCCAATTATGAACAACAAAGTGAGTGAGCTTAGTTTGAATCGTAAGCCAAGTTTAAATACCAAGCTGAGTGATTCACGCATAAATGACCCCAGTGTATTGCCTGATGAACTAGCAATGATCACTTATATCCTCAGAACCCAACTAAAAGACAAATACCTCCTCTATACTCTTATGGACAAGATTATCCACACCCTCAGATCTGGATCTCAGGCACTGAGGCTCGCCCTCCTGAGATCCATAAATAGTTATAACCTGGCTCGGACTCACATCCTCCCATTCACGTCCCTGATGATCTCTCTCCTCCACGACTCCAGCTCACAGATCTGTCTCGAGAGCAAGCGCCTCCTAAACGAGATCCCCCTGCTCTCCCCCGAGATCACCAATATGAAGGGCCAGCTCATCCAGGCCATCATCTCCAAGATATACGTGAACAGCTTTCTGGAGACCCTCAGCCTCCAGATGTTTAACCACTACGTGTGCTACAACAGCTTGAACCTCCTCGTCCATGTTCTTGTTAAATACCTCGTGGAGTTTAGGGAGAAGATTTTCTTCGTCATGAAGCGCCTTCCTGGCTTCGTCCAGGCCGAGGGCCTAGTTTCCGTGTTTCCTGTGATCTTCGACTCGCTGAGTGAGTTTGTTGTTGATGCATCGTATGCTGTTGATGAGTGTATTGATGTGGCGAGGTGTTTGATGGGGTATGGGAGAAATGTGCGGTTTGACTTTTTGATATCCAAGCTCCATTTGGATCTACGTGTTAGTAAGTTTTTAGTGGCGTGTTTGGATGTGTGTGAGGAGGATGTAGTAAGGGGCGTGTTAGAGAGTATATTAATTGGCAGTAGTAATAATACTAGTAGCATTAGTGGTAATAATATTAGTAGTAATACTGTGAATACTACTGTAGGTAATATTATAACACCTGTGGCTGTAGAGCCATACTTCCTAGCATATGCCCCACAGCTCAAGCTCTTCAACTCCTACCTCCCCAGCTTCCTACCATACATTCGTGCACTCTTCGTCAGCACAAAGCAGGAGCACAGGGAGATTGCTTATAAGGCATTCACAAGGATAGAGCAGCTCGAATACGTCACTGAGGTGTGTCGATCAGGCTCCTGGCATAACAGGCTCCTCTGTGTGAAACTATTCTCTATTTATGCGCAGCATAAACAATGTGATGAGAAACAGTGTAGTGAAGAAAGTGGGAAGCAGTGTAAAAGGCAATGCATGGAGTCGAGCACTAATCAGCATGAGATGCAATGCATGGAGCAGTGTGATAAACAGTGCTTATCCATGCTTTTCATCCTCAAGAATGACATACAGTCAGTCGTGAGGAAGACTTCTTTTGATGCATGGAAGGAGAATGTCACGAACACGAATGCCACCCTGAGGAGCATATACAGGGATGTGCTGGATAACGTCTGTGCAGCGTGTACAAAGGACTTTGGGTATGCGGTGACGTGTGCCGTAAACGATCTTGTGGGCAAATACGTTGGGTATGTGGAGGCGTACTGTAGTGAAGAGATTGCAGAGATGAGGAGAATTATGAGTGATGATGTTAATAATGAGAGGCTAAATGGAGACAGGCTGAGAGACAGCATTAACAGTGCACAAGTAAACAATACCTCTCAACACCCACTTGTACAGGCTTACACACAGACTGATCCACTCACACAAGAGATAGCCCCCTGCAGGAGGCTTAAGCCCATCCAAAGAAGTATGATGGTTGTAGAAACCATCCTCCTGCAGGCCGTCAAAGCCAACAAACTAGCAGACCTGGCATTTAGCTTCGCCATTGAGTTCAGCTCATTCAAGCTCCTCCATGCTCTTGCAGTCAACGACGCCTACAAGGCGAAAGCCATCGACTATTTAAGTAGTGGATATTTGAATGATGGGTGCTTGAGCAGTGGATATCTGGATGATGGATGCTCGAGGGGTAATCACGAGAGTGTGATGACCAAAGATGTAGAAATGGCTCATGGAAATGTAGCCTTAGTCTGCAGAGATGCAACCCTGGCATATGACGTGTACAAGCATAATAAGAATGCTGAGCTTCTGCAGTATATATCTGACACTCACAGACTTGAGCTTCTTCCTACTCTGATTTCAGAGTCTAAGGATCCTGAGGAGATAGGGCTTCGGATGCTGCGGAAGTACATCCAGGAGGACAAAAAGAGAAGCAACAGACCAGGTGGCGAGTATGTGGCTGTGAGTAGCATTGATGGGAAATCTACAGGTGATCGAGAAGCTACATGCGATGGAAAAGCTACACGTAGTACCAGTGACTTCATCCTCGGCTTCATCTCAAGCCAGGGCCCCAGTGGGACAGAGGAGGGCACTAGAAATGCACTACATGCATTCGAGGTACTAAAGCACATTTATCCCACCAGTGCTCTGCATGCTATTCTGTCCTCCTCGCCTTCCATATTCTCACTAATTTATCTCATATTTAATGATATCACTGGTGACATCAGGGCTAGTGGGACTAAGGCTATTGATGGTGATAACAAGCACAGTAGTGAGGATAACACCGGGGATAATAACCTTATGGGAATATACGCCCCACTGTTTACAAAGTACAACTCAGAAGTCCTAGAACTGCTCATACAGCCAAGATACGCCAAGTACCTCATCAGCGTCTCATACAAGCACCTCACAAGCGCCGAGCCACTGATCGATATCCTCATGGGCATAAACACAAACCACTCCATCGAGAGGATCAACGAGCTAATCCTCCATGCCGAGATACGCAGCAAAGAAGTTCTTTGTGGATATCTGCTGAGGTCTTATCTCGTGTTCGGGCTGAGGGAGATGGCAGGCCAGGCGCTCAGAAGTATGGAGCAGGTGAACGATGACCTGGGACTGTATGGGGTGTGGATCAGGAGGAATGTTAACCAGAGTGTGTGAGCTAGGATAGTGAATAAGCTGATATAGTCAGTGAGCTGATATGTCTCCGAGTATCCAACGTGTGATAAATCGGGCTCATGCAAAAGATCTATCTCTACAAAGAATCTGTCTATGCAAGGAATGTTTGTTTACTGAATAATAAATTAGTAAGTACTCTGTGATCTTTCTTGTCTAGCATAATAAGGCTCATTTCTGCAGAGCAGTCTGCACCTATCGCACTCCCGACTTCACGGGGTGAGATATGTATCGCTCTATTGGTAAACAGCCATATAATCACAGAGCCAACATCACACAAACTTCAGTCATTTCTGTGTGCTATATCTTCATATCAACCATTTAGGGTACTGTGGTACATCATTCAACCATTTAGGGTACCAATCTCCACACGATTTTCATCCCAAAGATTAACACCTCACACAATTATTCCACCATCCTCCTGCACCCCTTTCTACTTGCATGCAGCAAAACTTTAGCCCCCATGGTAATAAAGCACATACCCAAACCAAACCTAATCCAGGACGTAGACGTCATAAACACACCAAACAAATACATCCAGAGCTACTTCATGCGCTCAGAGGCATCCTACTACGTCCCAGAGGATCACAGATTCCATTCATACCGCACCACAGAGCCTATAATTTACATAATACTAACCGACAAAACACTCAAAATCAACAACTTGGAGTATCCACTGGACTTCTTCGACAAGGGGCAGGTGAGCCGTCGATTTTCGTCTCTGGAAGCTGCGATGTGCTATCTTGAGGGTAACATAGCGCAAGGATTGAGGTCAATGGATATATGTGGTAAGAACACGTGTGGCTTGGATATGCCTGCTAAGAGCACTTGTGGTGTAAATACATGCGCTACAAACTCACATTCTACAAATCTGTGCACTAGGAACTCGTTCGTCGCTCTGGCCTTCCAGGATGGCCTCACAAGGACAGAAATCATTTACCTCGTCGACATGTTCATCAACAGTTTATGCTTCAAGGGGATTTTGTTGGTTCCGTACTCCCTATCCCTGTGCTTAGGCATAAATATACAAAACTCGACCGTGGTCAACTTGTACGAGGATTACACGACTGTATCCTTCATCGACGATTATTGGATGGTCGATTGTATAAATATTGGGTTTGTGGGTGATGTGTGGAGGTCTATGGATGCGGAAGATTTTGCTGAGGAGTATACTAGGTCTAGGATTGGTGATATGAGGTCTATGTTTTTGTGTGATTTGTGTGATTGTACAGATGAGTCTAAGGAGAGGATGATTGAACATATTGTGGCTACGCATATGGGTGCAGAAGGAGAGATAAAGGGTAGCGATAAAGTAGTGACTAGCAGGAAAGTAGGTGATACTGAGGCAGTAGTGAGTGACAGGAATGCAGGTGATACTGAGGGAATAGTAGGTGACAGGAAAGCAGGTGATACTGAGGGTGTAGTGGGTGATAGTAAAAAGAGCAGTAAAAAGAAGAGTATGAGTAAGAAGAACGCAAGTGGCTATGAGAGGCTTGTGAGTGATGACAGTGAAAGAACGGACGATAGTGATAACGAGATGATATTGACTGATGATACGAAGACTGCAAACGCTAATGAAAAGATAGCGAATGAAGATACGAAGGTTGTACGCGATAACGAGAAGACAAACAACCACAGAGATACAGTAACTGATGATAAATTGCAACCCAATTCTCAGGCTTATGAGCATCTTCGACAATATATCCCATTGGAACATAATGTCAAAATAGACACAATCAATAGAATCAAGTTCATGTTCACGAGAGAGAAAGTGAAGCGGATAGGTAGTAGGCTCATTATCTTTAGACACTGCGATAATCCAAAATACGATACAGGAAACCTGGAAGAGGCTATGAGACAAATTGTCGAAAACGTAGAGCTCATCACTGAGGAGGTCATAAACATGTCCAGGAGTAAGAGTGAGATCCCTAGGGAAGACGGCCAGGCTGATGACATTAACGAGAAGAATGGAGATGATGAGTGGATAAGACCCATTGATCTGGCGTATAGTGGGATTGTGCATTTTAGTGAATTGGAAGTGGCTAAGGATTGCTGGATGACGGATAAGGAGTGGAATAGCGTGAGATTACGATTACTTAAGGAAAAGGTGCTTTTTACGCTGTGATATTTATCTGAGTGGAGATACAAGCAGTGGGGAAAATTCGTTGGTTTTGAGTTGCATAGTGGTGTGAGTATATCAGATGTGAATAATTTAGGTATTTTGTGATTTATACGGCAGTATCTTAGATATGAGTTCCGTGGGAAATACAGCTGATACGAGTTGGATGGTGTCTAGACTTGATACGAAGATTAGATGTGAGTCGATATGAGAGAGCAATATAATGAAGATAGAGCACCGAGCGACAAAGCACCAAGGTCTGCAGCCGATGGGCCTACAGTTAAGCTGTATTAGGCGAGAAGTTTATTGACGAAGCACCAAGGTCTGCCAGTCTGTAGAAGAATGAGAGTAGATTGTAGTTGAGTATCTCGGGTCAAAGTAATAAGTGCAGGGGGTATCTGTATATCTTGAATAATATAGCGGAGTGATCACATTCTATCACGAATTCGAAACCTCGGGGTTTATTAAATCTAATAAATAACAGAACATATCAACTAAAGCTTCTTCTGTCGCATACCTTGGCTATACGCGAAGCCACTGGGGCAAATTAGATGCTATTGTGGCCATTATTTTATCGTATCTGTGATCTCATTGAGATATGCCATTTTCTACTCTCTATATCTCCTTAGGATGTCCTAGTCCTGGTCTATAAGTAGATTATCCACGAGTTATACACCCATTGAATTGACCAAGATCTACGCACTTAATAAACTATCTACGAGCTATATTCCCTGTGAATTTGTGATATTTACGAGGGCTTTTGTGCAAATATAAACTAACTTTTGTTTACACGCATGAAATACACATTAAAGATCCTTCATCCCAAATCATCAGCTCTATGGTCCATAGAACATATCCAGTACAGCGAAATAGAAGGACGAAGAACAAACCGGAAGCTGCACATTGAGATATACGACAGAGAGCAATCGCTCTTCTCACCCAGCATCTTCATGGATATAGATATCTATTCTGTGTACCATAAAGGTGTGATATATTTCTCTGATAAGAAAATACCGTGGGATTCAGATTGTGAATGCTGCCCAGAGGCATATAAGAAGGAGCTGACGCGGTATCTAAAGACATTTATACCTGCGAAACTGAAAACTTCAGAAACACTATGGGAGTACATATCGTATCTCTGTAAGTATAACATGCTGAATAAGTGTACCAAGAAAATTATGGAGCGAGCAGCATCAGAGAAGCGAAGTTTGATGCAGGAAGTGGTATTCCTCAGGGGTAAGGTACCGTATACGTTTGAGAACATGATGCGAGTGATTCTTGGATATGAGGATTCTGAATCAAAAGTACTGTTTCTCCTGGACATTTACAAGGATGTTGACCCAGTGCTACTGCATCAGATACTGAGGTATGTACATATTGACAATCTGTACCAGAAGGTATATCTATACTACAGGATTGGCATGCATACCTTAGACCGAGGTAAATCTAAGCTAGCTTACTTTTATTTCAACTACTGTGCGATTCTGCTCAAACAGACGGTGAATATGAAGCTGATGAATTATTTAAGCAAGAAAGCTGCAAACTGCATGATCCAGAAGAGCTGGATTGAAGCGTTGTCTGTTGATGTAGAAGGTGGTCATAGGGCAAATAACCTTGAAATGAAAATTACAACACTATATGCAACAGACCGTATATCAAGGACGTACGCCTTGAATGATGAATACTTTACTGATAAAACGTATGCCATAGACGCAGTGAATCTATACCTGCGGTTCAAGAGCCAGGTTAGTGGCACTCTAACGTTTTTAGAATTTTCTGTAAAGGGAAGCGATGATTATGATCTTGGAAATGTCAGGATTCCAGTCTTTGCGTCTATTTACAGTACAGAGGCCACTGTGAGGTGTATGCTTCCAGGGTGCATTGATGATGTGCTTTCAATATATCGTTCTAAGGATGCGAAAAGTCTAGAAGATGTCAAATCAATAGAGGACATCAAATTAATAGAATACGTCGAATCAATAGGAGATTCGGAAGACTATGTAGAGGCCGAATTACTAAGAGATATATTTCAAGGAGATAGCAAATCGGTAATAGGTAGCAATTATTTAGGAGATACAAATCCCAGCATAAATGCAGAAGCAAGCCGCTACCAAGGACACAGAGCTGAGCACCTAAAAATAGCCACTGCCGTGGGGCATGATAGTAGGCGATGGAGTAATTCAGAAGAACGCTTGAGAATAAGTTTAGAGGAATACAGAAAGGCCAAAGCAGCAGAATATTTATTTCCTATGACCATAGTAGCTAATAAAGTAAAACAACCAGAAGCTAATAGAGTAGAACACCTAAACGCCAATCATCTCGCAAATTATCCATCCAGGAGCCCAATATTCAGCTCTGCTAAAGATGACATCCCTTTTTACACAGAAACTACGCTCTTGTCCTCAATGCAGCACGACACGAAGAGGAAAACCAAAGTCTCCAGGATTATTGACGGAGTCCTGAGGATCAGGAACTATATGCTAAATGGAAAATCTATAGCTATCAATCCCATCAATGCATCGAAGAATGCCAATGAGCATGAACCACTTGTGACGCATAAAAGCAGCTCTAAAATCCAACCTCCTAATTACTTCCCATGGATCTCTCACTCCAGTTCTGGTGAAGCATCACATGGAGGTAGGCTGAGCGGAGAAGAGCAGTCAATGCATTACAAGGCATCCGATTATGTTCTTACACTTGTGAAACTCCACTTTGACAACAATACTTCGATTAAGGTACAGCCTAAGAAAATGTGGGTGCTGCACGAGAGAGTAGCACTCGTGCTCATAGACACGAATGCACCTGTTTTTATACAGGACAGAAAAGAGGTAGTTGTGTTTTTTAGATATAAGATTATCTATAAGATGAGTGGCAGTTTTACCCCGAGAATAGTTTCTGACTTCTCGATCACAAGGACAGATGAGGAAGTAACCTTCACAACAGTGAAGGAGGAAAGAGGAGAACACGTCTTCTCATTTAAGTATGAGACAAGCGAGGGCACTTTTATAGAAGTTTGTCATAGATATGCGATAGTGTGATAAGTCATATAACATAATGGTTTATGCATTTGCGATGGAATATAGCCATAAATATTTTTATACAATGCTGATTGCTAATAGTGCAAAATAATATAGTGGCCTACAATATACTGGTGAAATAGAGCCATGCATAGTTATAATGTACTAAAGCAAAGCTTAATTATAGAGGCTGGTAGCTTATGTATATACATGGCATCTGCATAGTGGCTTATACATCTGAACATCTATGAGGCGTCTAGCAGCTATGGTTTATACATTTGAACATCTATGCGGCGTCTAATAGTTGTAGTTTATACATTTGAACATTTATGCGGAGTCTAGCAGCTATGATTTATGCATGATATTTGCTAGTTATCGTTGATCCTTATTTATGATTAGGCAGATGTTATACGATGTGGTGGCACTTATATGATAAAACGCTTGTTTATGCAATTTGATATCTGTTGTAATTATCTATATGATGTTTAGGGTCATTTAAATGAAGCCCAAACACAATTGGTTACCTTTTCCTGTCCTTACCCCTCTTGAGAAGCAAAGACCTAAGAGTCACATTGCTCTTCTGCACAGCCTGTATACTCGTGCTCCTGCTGTTCTTTGCCATATCTACTATCTCGCTCTCTGTACCACGCAGGTGCCTGTCAATAAGTCTTACACTGTCTCCATGGCCCTCTTTCTTGCCAAGTATCCTCCTAGTTCTGATTAGCCTTCTCCTCTCTTCCAGTATTTCATTGTATCTTGCTTTATACTCTGCATCGATGTGCAGGTGCTCAAAAAAAGCTTCTTTGTATCTAGGGCCATTTACCTCAACCTGTTTGTTCACCTTGTGTCCAAAATTATTGTCACTGATTTGTTCATCTATCCCGTATCCAAGGTTATTCACCTCAATCTGCTTGTCACACACATTAATCTGTTTTCTATTCACATCAACCTGTTTGCCGTTCACATCAATCTGTTTTCTGTTCTCCATACAGGGATACAACAAAAGTTTTGTTGTCCTGCCCTAAATGCAGTATTTCGAGGAGTGCGAGTATTTTGGCTTCCTACCGACAATTTTCCTCGCTGAGTTTAAGGATACCTTGCAGGCCATAATTACCGACCTGGGCGAGTCCGTAGCCAGGCTACGTCCCAGTAGGGCACAGAAAATTACTACCCTCCTCATCGAGGCATTTGACAAAAACTACTTCATCTTCTCGAATTTCATCCTCAGGAACATTTTCAAAATCCCTCAGACATTCAAGTTTGAGAGGAAAAAGACAGACTTAATTATAACAACCGACATACAAGATCTTCTGACAGAGACACTCAATAGCTTAGATGAGGAAGAATACTATAAACATGAAATTGAGCAGATTAGAGCTGAGGTTATGGAGGAAGAGTACAAGGCAGAGAAGTACACGGAGCTGCTGGGTGATGTGGATGACATCGAGGAGCTTCTCGGAGCTTTGGATATGCTGGATGTGCATTTGAGGGATACGGAGAAGATGGTGTGTGATATCCGTGGGTTTAATGATACGCAGCTTAATGCACTCCTTGAGCATAGAGAGCTGAAATGTAGTTTATATAAGGAAGAGAGAGACTCACTTTATGGTATAGCAAGCATAGATGCTCTAAATGGTCTGAGTGAAGCATTGGACAAGTGATTCGTATCTAGTAGCGATAAGCTCAGTAGAATATGACTGGAAGCAGAATGATTATTGGAAAACGTGTCACTTACAATGACGAGGGCACAGTTCTACCGTATTTTGGCCATACAGATTAGCGAGAGAAATACTAGAAATAAAGCCTATGCCCCATAAATTTATTGATTGAATTTTCCCACGACCAAACAACTTAGAGTATACCTGATGCACCGCATTTATAAGGTCAGGAATGCGTATGCACTGCAATTTTAGTCTCAATAAACCTCGCAGTAGAATTACAATCTACCACGCCTAATATTACTGTATATTTACAATTTATCATATATAACCTCACACCAGAATTACAATCTAATCCCTGCTCTTAGAATTCTCGTGTTGTATCTCCTTTCTCATAATCTTAGTCATTCATATAAAGTCCAATCGCATTGTTTTATCACTAAGTAGAAGAATTTTTCCGTGCAAAGCCTGCATTTCTTTGATCCTCATTGTCAACAAGCTTCTTCTTGATAGCACTGGCATCCATTTGAAAACATATACCGCCATCAAACTCTAAAGTAGCCTCCTCATCTGCACATATCTCCTCCTCAACAGCGTTACATACCTCGTACAAGTCGTCACATTCCTCATGATCCTCACTAAGGCTATCCTCAGCATACTCCACCTCCTGTGTAGCGTCTCTAGCCTCTACATTTACTAAACTAAACCTCTTCTTAACATACCTTTCCTTCAGCTTCCGTAGTAACTCTTCGTCTCTCTTCCTGACTTCATCGTAATACATTTTGTTGACTATTCCGTCGTCACTCTCGCTAGAATATGTAACAAAGTTTCGATCCTCTTCATTCTCTTCGTCATTAGAATCAGAATACCCGTTCTCCTGACCTGACTCCTCTGCTTCTACGTCTAGGTACTTAGAATAAGGCATCGATTTGGTAGCTTTTACATTAACACCCTCTTCAATCGAATCGGGTATCGTGCTGATGTGACTGTCATTATCATGGGACGACACATCAGGTGGCAAACTTCTGAAAAATGGATCTGCCATTTCCTCATTGTCCACTTCTGCTTCTGAGCTTATCAATTGACTCATACTAGGACAGTTTTCAGTCGATGTTTTTACCTTGTAGAATAACATGTCTATCCAATTGGGCTTCTTATTGACCAGCTTGCATGCAACTCTCTGCTGAACTTCCTTTATTCGTAGCTCAGTTAGTATATCTTTTCTTATTTCTTCGTAAGCCTCGAATGCGTCTTCAAGTGTGTAGTTATTCTTGTTTATTTCTATTTCGGTTAGAAATCTTGATACCGAGGGCTCTTGTTGACTGAACATGGGGTGATATCTTGTGGATTTTGTGACTGTGAATATGGTCAAGTATGGAGGGAAATTCCGATAAATGTACACAGCATGACTTAGGTGTGATATATCCATTCTTGGATGCAATTTAGTACGTACCTGAATGTGACAGAATACATATTTATACGCAATAGAGTCAATATTTGAAGGATTACATCTAAGTGAAATGGAGTATATCGTTGGATGTAATATCATGGTAAGAAGGATAGCGTATAGTTATTCTTGATCTGCTCTTACATTGTTCCCTCGACTTGCCGCTCTCTTACATTAGCCATTGCAAAAAAAATTGCATCATTGAGTGTTAGAAAGTCTACTACTGTTTTACAAGAAGGATAACTACACAGATGTCACCGACAGGATTCAATAAATGCACAAAATTATATATCACGAACTTGATAACATGCATTCTGCCGGTGGCGGAAGGCCTAGCAGAACAAATGTACTTTACTGATTGCATTCGCTCCCTTTATACTCTAAGATTTTGTATGATCGATATAAATATTCCTACATTCGAGAATTTATATTTTTTCGGTATTTCTCCCTAGTACTGAGGAATACTCCAGAGACCATATCCTTCAAGCACCGCAGAGGTGTCAAAGACAAGTAGGAAATGGTACAGCAAGCACTAGAGAGACTGAGTGAAACTTACTCATTGGAGGTACAAACAGAAGTCTGAATGGTAAAAAATGGCGAAGAATTAAGCCCAGAAAATAAATTTATTTGGTATTTCTCCCTTAAATGAGCCTACCCAATCATCCTAAAAACCACACAATTTTCTTCAACTATTTAGATAAGCTAATACCAGTAAAAGGTGTCGAAAATGAAACAGTCCTGGAGACAGCACACAAGAATCAAATAGATTTGGAAGGTGCATGCGAAGGGAACCTGGCCTGCTCTACCTGTCACGTTGTTCTCGGTAAGGGATTGTATGATAAGCTTGGAGAGCCATCTGATAGGGAATATGATATGCTGGACCAAGCTTTTGGTGTGACTAGCACTTCCAGGTTGGCGTGCCAGATAAAGGTGGATAAGAATGTTGATAATGAAGTTTTTAAGATTCCAAGAGCTACTAGAAATATGGCTATAGATGGATACAAGCCCAAGCCTCATTAGATTGTAACGAATGATTGTCATTAATTTCGGCATTGTACGAATACAACGCCTTGTACTGGATTTGGGTCTAATATAGATTTTGTCAAGAAGTTGACATGATTAATTCATCTGTGTAGCGTCTGTATACACGCTCACATGTTTGTTTGCAAGTAAACTGAGACTGACAAAGCAATTGTAGTAGATAGCAAGGTGTTTGCAAAAACACTTACAAATCTTATGGTAAATTTATTAGTAGTATAGCTACAAATCGTATGAAAAAAATATTAAATCGTAAAAGATTGCGATGCCAAACAAATGACTAAAGATTGCAATGATGTGGTCTTATAGCATTAAATAAAAATTTTTGTTAATGTCATTATAGCACAGCAAACAGGTTTACTTCATAGGCCTGGTTTCTGCCAACGTCTATTTATTACTTACATTTATATAACCCGTAGCCCTATTTAACGTCTAATCACTGGCAATTTTTGTTCTGACATAAATCTATATCTATAGTGCCTAGTCCACCATTGCTTGTTGGAAGGCCCTTTCCCGTTCGTCTTCAATTCCTAAACGTTGGCGAATATAATCTCAAGCACACCTGGAAGTACACTAAATCAAACAAGCTTCGTTAGGGGACTTCATCGCTTGTGATATCCACAGATCATCTAACATCATAAACAGAGAATCTCTCTGAAACAGAATCACCCTTTCTATCCCTTCTTAGCCTGTAAAAATACTCCGTCCCCTCCCTACAGAGTAGCTGTACAAAATCCTCGTCATGGGTTATGACAACTAACTGTAGCCTCTTGTGACCCTCGTGTCTCTTGATAATGCTCAGCAAAACCAAAGCTAACTCTATGTCCTGTAGGGCTGCATTCAGTGCCCTAACTTCTATATAGCACCGAGTATAGCCCTGTATAGTCTCACTATACTCCTTATCTAGTTCTGTCTCTAGTTGCCTCTTTGTCGCAGTTATTTGCTTGATTTCCCCACAAGCAGCCGCTTTTGAAGCTAGCAAATCTGTCTTAGACTTCTCAACCTGTAACAGCTTTCCCCTAAGGGTAGCTATGTATTTTAGGTCCACGTCTTTCAATTCCATTGTGAGAGATTTTAACATCCGTTTTGTTTTATAGTACTCATCGCATTCTCTAGCACTATTTTTCTTGGATCGTAAAGCATCTAAACTACCCTTTTTTTCAAACATTGTATTGTTTAACTCGATGACCATGTTTCTTATATAGTTGTATTTGTTCTCATTGGTGATAAAACTTGTTATTATGACTACCTCATCATCGAGTTTCTCAGAAAAATTGTTTTTCGGGCTAAATGATATGTGATGCTTTTTATCTGATTCCGAAATGTCATAATTCATCTTTTCTGTGTTATACTGGTACCCCGGCACCGCCATGTCAAGTGTGGCGTTGCTACTAATAGCCATTTCATTGATAGAAGCCCTCTTTGCCCTTTTATCTAGATCAACAAAGTACCTACCGTACTCTAAGATTTTGGAGTTCCACGCCCCACAATCCTCTTTCATTGCAAGTGCTAGCTCCTCACAATGCTGCTTAAGATCTTCCTCTACCGTCAGCAGCATATCCTGAAGACTCTTTAACTCATCTATGTTCATTTGTACAGTAATTTTTTTCCTGTTAAACATTTCAGTAAACTTCTCTAATTTACTTCTCTTTCTAGCTATAGACTCTTCAAGATTCGCTATCTCATTATCCGAATTACAGGCCATCAACTTCAAGTTTTCATGCTCTGCCCTATCTCTTTCTTTCACTTTATTCTGTACATCAAGTGCCTTCTTTTGCTTTTCTCGTAAATTGACAAGTCTCCTGATGTTATCATCTCGAATATTCTTTTTGGCTCTCAGCTCCATCATAAGGCAGTTTAGATCATTCTTCATCGACTCAACACTTGTGCAGGACATGGCATCAATAATCTTATTATGCCTCTTTGTCTTACTGCCATCACCCACCTCAGCAGCACTCTCCTCTAAATTCACAATCCCAATACTCATATTCTTAGACTCAATTCGATACGCTTCATAAAGCTCGTCAATCTTAGTATCTACAGCAATGACTTCATTGATTTTTTCCAATACTATCTCCATCCTCTTTATATCGTTCTCCAGAGATATCACTTCTTTCTCCTTTCTTTCTATAGTACATGTATCTATCATATCAACATTCTTGAGCTTAGCCATGTCAAACAGGATTTTAACAACAGTTTCCCGTATATTATTCCTCTTAATTCTATCGCTTTGCTCTTTTCTTACGTCGGAAACAAGCTTGGCCACTTTGTCACAATTTGTCTCAGCCCTGCTCTTTATATCAGGTATCTTATTTATCACATTCAGCAGCTTTTTAACAAAATTCTCTTTTTCAAGCGCATTCTCTAGCCTCTTCGTGCAAAGGGGGCATTCGCCTTTCGACCTCCCTACCTTAATAAACTTATTGTATATCGAAACTGCGCTGTCCGATGATGAAAGGATAGATTTGTACTCATCAAGCTTTTTCTCTAATTTCACTGTGTTGTACATTTTTTCGGGCTTCAGCCTAGCTATAACATCTTTAGTAATACTCTCAGGAAACCTTGTAAGATTATCTTGTAGAAATGTATAAGTGCCTTCTTTGTAGATTAATTGTGCTGAAAGGTTATCGGTGTTTTCGAGTTCATGACTACACTCTTGGAGTGACAAACACTCCCCAAATTCTCTGTTCTCCAGCATTGATTCAGAGCTCAGTGATTCTAGCATTTTTAGCTCTACTCCTAACCTCTGAAGCAGGTTCCTCCTAGTCATATTATTCTGCTCTGACAGCAGGCTGAGCTGATTGCTCTCCATCTCCAATAGCTTTAGGTTCTTCTTCTCAAATGCCAAGCTTTTTTTATACCGCTCTATCTTCTTTTTCAATACCGATTCATAATACTGCATTCGGTCTTGATCGATACCATCTATGATATTCTGACTATTGGCCTCAATTATTTTCAGTAATTCATTACGCGTCTGCTCCAGCGTGCTAACCTTATGACCGTATTCGGCTAGACCAAATGCACTACTTATCTCGGATTGCTTCTTCTCTATTAAACTTTCTAACATTTCTATTTCTTTATCAATACCTTTATCTTGTTCCAGAACAGCTATTTCATCTGCAGGCAAAACAAAATCATCGAGCCTCAGATCTTTACACAACTCTATTATCTTACAGTTTTCGTCCATTGCTACTTTATTTCTCTGCGACTCTGACTTAAGGTAAAACAGCCTTTCTTGTAGTTCGTATATCTCCCTCTTCTTTGTATCAAGAGTCTCCTCTATCTTTTTAAATGCCTCTGTCAATCTGTCGTTGAAGTTCGTTTCTCCTTTCAGCTCCTTCTTCAAAATAGACGTAATGCTAGATATTTTTTTCTGTATTTCGGTGATCTGTGTTCTTTTATCAGTAATCTTGCTCTCTAGCAAGCAAATCCTACTCTCCTTCTCCAAGTACCTACTGCGCTCTGCATCTAACAGCGTAGATATCTCCTTCAGTAAAGTCAACTCAGAGCAGATTGCGCTGATTTCTTCTTCAAGCATCATGTCTGTCTTATCCTCCAATATATTCGCTATCTCATCCTCTTTAATCAGCACAAAGTCAATATCGCTATTCACCCTCTCTTCAAATGTGCTTTTTACTTTATTTAGCCTCTCAACTTCGTGCTTTAGCATGTAAATTCTCTCTACATTATACTTCGATAGCTCATCTTCTATTTCATTATGTACAGTCTCGTGTCTCTCCATTTCTTTCTCAAGCAATACTATCTTATTCTTCTTCGCTACAATGCTACCGTCAAGATCTTTTATCTTGGCAATTATGTTATCTCTTTTTATTTTTTCCTTCAACAAAAAACTCAATTCTTGCTCCTTGGCCTTAATGTTGTTGCTGGTTTCTTTCCTGACTGCTTTTATATTGTCTAACGCCTTCGAGAACTTGCTGGATGCAAATATGTCGTCAAGCTTCTTCTTAAGAGATGCTGCATCCTCTAGTGGCCATGTGCTGCTTTCTTGGTGGCAGAATATAACATGCTCCAAGATACTTGTGTTCACACCAAGGAGCATAGGTATTTCTTTATCAATCTCTGAGCACTTTGCACTGATAGCTTTGGCGCTGTTGTGCTTGCATAATATAGTCTCGAGTGTCTTCTGGCTCACTGTTTTACCTCTTTGTGAAGCCTGTATAGATCTTGTACACATATAGACTTCTTTGTTCTGCGATACAAACTTGATTTTCACCTGACCTCGTATATCTGTTTCATGTGCCACTTTCGGATCATACACAAATGTACCTCCTTTGCTGTTGGGTGGAAGAGACCCGGTTGTGGCATATTTTAGGCATTCAATTATAGTTGTTTTCCCAGTGCCATTTGGGCCGACAATCAGGGTAAGAGGAGAGTAAAACTCAATAGTGTTGGGTGTGTTTGGGTTAAAGGATCTAATTCCACTAATCATTAGCTTTTCAATAAACGCCATTGAGGGATAAAATTTCTATCTTCTGTCATAAAAAGGATAAGAGGATAATGATAATGGGCATTGTGATGCATCAAATATTTCAATCAGCAAATCATTGCATTTTACATAAGCTATGTAATAACATAATCGTTCTTACTTCATGAGATGCAGAGTAGAATTATCTGTGAAATTTGTCTGTACCTGAGGATATAAATGGGGATTCCTAATTAACACATCGTATGACACATCTCGCTAAATCTATAGATTGTATTAAGGAGCTATATAGCATGCAAGATCCACCTATATCCATCACGGAGAGGGCCCCATGTATTTCCTATACTACTGCAGTAATGACATTCGTGTATTCTCTTGCCATACGACTTACTATACTTATGCTACTCTCAATAATGATATCCATATATTCTTTCTCCTAGTCTTATGTATCCTGTATATATTCGCCCGTAACTTTGTCATATAAAAAGATCCCCATATGAACGCTCAAAAATCCAAGAAAAAGCGACAAAAAAAGATAGAACCAAATTACGACGAAATTGCACATGCTGTCACTCTAAAGATGAAGAATGCTGTAGACAGAGATAATATGAACAATAAAGAGAAGATGCCCGCGACAGAAAAGCTCTCAATTTTAGGCGAAGTAACAGAAAAACTACTATCTAAGCAGTTACAGGAGTACTTGCTGGATGAAGGTGTGCTTTTTGAGCTTAGAAGATGGCTCGAACCACTTCCAGATAAGTCTCTCCCAAATCACAAAATCAAAATGTCAATCCTAGATACTTTAAGGTTTCTCCCAATTAAAAAGAATCACCTTTTGGATAGTGGTATTGGCAAAATTGTTTATTTCTATAGCAAGAATCATAGGGAAACAAAAGAGGTTAGGAGTTTGGCCAGCAATCTTGTCAAGATATGGACCACTGTTGCTTTTAAAAGTAGTGAAGAGGACTAGAAGCCACCTGACATGAGGTTCTCATATAGTATTTGCAGTGGTCGTATATATTAAAAATAAATTTTATTGTATGGAAGATAGAGGTGAATCAGCGCTATAGCTGATACATTTTAGACGCATTGAACTATGCTTGGCACAAAAGTAGGGCTTGTAATGCATGTGGAAAATATAATAATGCAATCTATAGCTGTGTAAAGTAAAGTTGTGCTGTTTTGCCAACTTAGGCTTAATAAATTTATTGAATCCTTGCTATGCTAAATTTTTGTAAATCCGCTTACGGAAAATTGAGTATCTATCCATTACAACACTCAACTTTCTTTCGCACCCGACAACATCAACCTAACGCGATAATCACTGAATATATATTGGCAGTAAATATTTTATGATCAAAAAAAGTTTGCTAGTGTGCAAATAACTTTGTCTCCGGGTTCGATGTTTGATGTTGGCACGCTAAAATCGAGGTTTAGGGCCACATGGATTTTTTTCCGCATACTAAATTATACAATACCTCCTAAAATATCTAATCTCATGAGAGCAATGGTATGGGATGAAATTCATAATAATCCTAAACAAGTAATCCCATACGCCGATACATCTGGTATACATTATTAAACCAATGCTTCCCAAGATTGTATAGCAGGAGCGCGCTTAACAAAAATTTATTTTCCATTTATGATCAAATTATAAGAGCTCTTAGAAGTGCAAAATACCATTTCCAAAAATTGTATCACCAGTATTCCTCATATACAGCACATCTATAACGACTTGAATGTTAACCGTTGCATTTTGTAGTTCTATGCATACGAAAATTTCTACCTCATCTTGCATTCAAATGATGTAATGTAAACAAATAAAAATATATCAAGCATAGGTATTTATATGCCATTTGTTACTGTACCGAGACACATTTGATAAGATGTTTATTATCGCTTCTCAAAAATGGAATCTCTGTTCTTTCACAGTTGTAATCGTTAACTTCAGTAGTATTCGTGGTTAAGATAGGGTGTATACAGACTTGTGCAGTAGTTTACATCGTTCAAATAATGAGACGTTAATGAATTTTTGTGCTATTATGTGTATAAATTAGTTTTTATCAAAATATAATTTAAATGAGCTAATTTGAATTTGAGTTACTATATAAAACAGGATTCCTGATAACCTAGGATGATACATGTATCTTGTTTGTTATGGATTTCAATTTTGATACCTAAAGCACTATGCAACACTTTTCAGTTGGACGATGCTGCAAGGATAAGAATCTTCGACGAGTATACAAAGGAACTAAGTAAGCTGAGTAACCATGGGGTTAGTAAGAAAATAATAAACCTCTGCGATGTTAAAGAACAAAACATCGAACACAGAGAGTTTTTGTCTATCGACTTGGGCGGAACACGCCTAAAACTAGCAATCCTAAGACTAAGTGGTGAACCTGGACGATACGAAATGAAGATCATCCATCAAGACTGCAAAACTTACACTGATGCACATAGTGAGATTCAGTGGCATGACTGGGTTGCCGACAAAGTTGCAGTGTATCTGTCAGAACAATGCTTTAAGGGAAAATATGGAGGTTTATCGTTTTCATATCCTTTAGTCCAATCAGACTTACGAGAAGCTACTCTCGAGCGTTTTGCAAAAAATTATCCATTTTGCAGAGACATGGAAGAGCATACAAACCTAGTTGCTAAACTAAATGAGTCTCTAAAAAGGAGAAAAATTGACGTTACAATCAACTCAATAACAAATGACTCAACTGCAACATTTATTACTACAAAGATGGAGGACTGTGGAATGAGTATTGCTGTATTGCTTGGAACAGGTACAAACGGTGCATTTGAGATCCAAAATGGGTCGGAAAAACTTTTAGTAAACTCTGAGTGGGGATCATTTGGCCGAAATTGCATACCAACATGTGAGTATGATGAGAAAATATTGAAATGTTTAGATGTTAATTCTTCAAATTTTTTAGATGTTTTAATAGCTGGCTACAAACAAAAAGATATTATCAAGGCTGCGGTTGAAGGAGCCAATTGTGCTTCATTAAACTATAACTTGCAAGAATTTCTTGAAAACGAGTTCTTCCAAAGAACAACTAAAATATTAGCATCTTTGGTAACTGCTGTGATATGTCATAGCCAAGAATTTAATGATGTGTATATCGTACTAAACGGCTCTATATTTGAGCGAAGTAATTTGGTTGATCAATTCAAAATTGATCTTAATTGGATTGCTTCCCAAAAAGGTAAGAAATTGATGAATTTGAAGGTCAAATTTGAAAATAATGCAACGCTACTAGGCAGTGCGTATATGTCCTTTTTGATTGCTAACAACTTGTACTAGGTTGGGATTGTCAATAAACTATATTTTGTTTACCAAATTTTACTAAGCCTATTGCTAATACATGGCTTTATTTTACACTTGGGTTACTAAATACATAAGCAACTTTATTTTATTTGCCGTATAATAAAAAGAAAACATTAGCTGAATAACCTCGTAATGACCTGAATGATCTCATATTTGCTTGAGTAATTCCACTATGCATCGAAAGTTATATTTTTTTTTATAAAATATATTTTAGTAGATTTTGCCATTTAATTAATGTTATATTTCCAGAAACCGATGCGCATTATAAGTAGTGTTAAACTGTGAGGCAGCGAGAAGTTTATATAAATAAATTTTATCAATTGAAATAATCTTACAGTGAGCAAAACACACAAGATATGCTTGTGCCAACAATTCGCGTACATGTACATTTTGCAATCAATATGATTGAAACAAACAGTTTTTCTAATTGTTGAATTGTAAAGATCATTATGGCTACGACCCGCATATCACCTGAAATACGAAATCAACATACTTTTATTCGTTAACATCAAAGATTGGCAATTTTGATGGCATCTAATACAATGCTTGGATAATAATTATCCATATAATATACTAAAGGTTTTTTCACAGTCGCAGTACAATCAGCCACACTACAGGCAGCATAGAGTTTAGACGAGCATGCCATTATACGTTTCTTGCCTGTCATACCATATCACAATCAAATCCTTGAGGTGCCTATTTAAACATAATGTGTTTTAATTTGTTTCCTATTCGATTTTATCCATTATAAAATAAGTCAAGAGGTTTGCTGATCATTATTTCATCACACATTAGCAATATACTCAACAAATATCAAATTTACAAAGGCAGGTGGGTCTAGAAAATTAATTAAATAAATTACTGTAATTTATGTCCCTCATGCCGGTATATTTTAGCTCCAAAAAAGTAGAAGTTATTTGGAATAACTTGTCAGTATATGTTATGGATC